>CAUJNA010000447.1:843555-856055 GCA_963377175.1 Effrenium voratum
AAATGCTTGGCCAAACTACGGTAAACAGTAAGCATCAATTCAGGAAGACCCATCTTTGTTCAATCCATGGAGAAGTATGACACTGAGGACAGTCAAAATTTGAACGCACGTAAAAGCACGCCTGCGTTCCAGAGACTTACAACGGCCTCCTGTCCGCATCAAACATCCTCCTATTCGATCAATTGCTGCGACAGCCTGACAAAGGCATTAGTACTACCACAAAAAAACATCATATCAAGTAGGAATGTCACAGAAAGGCGACAAGGCAGTAGACTTAGACATATTCAATCAAATTCAAACCGCTTTTGCTCGTCCACGAACTACAGACATGTGAATCGCTTCGAAACGTAAACATGCCGGAATGCAGTTCTGCTTGTTCCAGCATGTTCCAAGCATTCTGTAATGCATTCTCAGGCTCATCATAAAGGGCCTTGAAATCCATCTTGACCGCAGGGGCAAGGCCAGCTACCAAATCAGTGTTGGGATGCAGCAGCATCAGGAGACCTCAGGGCGAGGAGAATGTGCCCAATGATCGGGCGGATTTGCTCGACTCTTCAACCACTCGCGGAAGCAGAATCCAAAGCTCGGCACCAACAAAGCAGCAACCAGCAAACTGTCTAGGTCCAACAGCAATACTTGCTTCTGCAGCATTGTAACAAGCTCTCAAATAAGGATCGGCACCTGACTCGGCGCATCTTACACAAACGCACAGGTACGAACGCACACACGCACGCACGCAAACAAACAAACAGACAATTAAATAAGCAAACCAGCAACCAAGGCAACCGAAAAAGCAAACCCAACCAAAAAAAACATGCACGCACGCACCCACCCAAGCATCTCTCATGTTTGTTCACTCACTTACTCTCTCTCTCTCTCTCTCCCACTCACTCACTCACTCAAATCAAATCAAATCAAATCAAATCAAATCAAATCAAATCAAATCAAATCAAATCAATCAAATCAAATCAAATCAAATCAAATCAACTCAACTCAACTCAACTCAACTCAACTCAACTCAACTCAACTCAACTCAACCCAACCAATCAATCAATCAATCAATCAATCAATCAATCAATCAATCAATCAATCAATCAATCAATCAATAAATCCCTCACACACGCAAGCGTGCACGCATGCACCCACATATAATATAAAACCCACACACACACACACACCACTCTGCCGCGCCGCATTCTCGCCACCACACTAGAATCTAATTAATTACACGCTCCCACTTGCACGCACACAGGCAAACACACATATATATATATATATATATACAGCTGAACGCACTCACACAAACAAACACAGCAAGGGAACGCTAGACAGGGCGCACACGACGCAAGACACACAAACGACAGCCCAACGTTCGATCATGCCTTTTGTATGCCGAGAGGCAGTCGTTCATCTCCTTCTGAAAGTGAGCTAGGGGCAAGTCATTAGCATCAAGCCCGAATGGATTCTCCAGCTCCATGGAGATGAAATTCCTGATTGCCAGCTCTCTGAACGAAAGCGCAGGTCAAACGCCTGATCCGGAGAGAAACAATAGGTGCCAACATGGATGATACAGTAAGCAGGTAGAACTCATTGAATGTTCTCTTGACAATGGTCAACTGTTTGGCGACTTGGAGCAGGTGACCGCTTCTTGGTAGCACACACACCCGAACGTGGCGTTGTACAATGAGGGATGCTTTCCTGGTCAGACATCATGTTCATTACAGGATGAGAATCGATTGGCAATCGATTTGTGCATGATACAAGTTTCTCAATCACAAACACCACCCTCGTATTCTAAACAAGGATGATGAATAGTGACTCGGGACAGAAGCCAATACAGCTTGGCGCATGGATGTGTTCCAGGCCACCAACACTCACCGGCAGCTACTCAGCCACTGGTGAAGTTCCAGTATTTGCCAGGCCGGTCCTTTCCAATGGCCACAGGATTACTGAAACCGTAAGGCAAATGCCAAAGGTTGATCCCAAAGGTTGACTATCTGTGGGCAGGGCCAAAAGGCAAGGAATCATCTCCAACCATCGTACACCTGAGAATAGCAGGTACCCGTAGTTCATGCTCAAATCTTCTCGGTGGCAAGAGAAAAAACAAGGCATGACCTCCGCGTGCCCAACATGTTCATGAGTCATTTGAGTCTGCAGAACAAACCAACCGAGCAAGTTAACGACATTCAGCCCAAGCGCTATTTGGTTTCCTCAATCCAAGGCATCAAATGATTTAGGCATCAAATGATTTAGATGCTAATGATCCTGAATAGTGGCTTCACTTCTGAAGTTTGTGGGACATCTGAGTCATCTCTCAAACAAGTTCGGCAAATTGCCCAGTGTTTAATGTCACCTGTACACACAAAGAAATGAAGTGGGGCCGTTGCGGAGGGGTCGTTGCTGAGCCCACCTCCATTCTTAGGTGTCTCTTCTGCCTCGCACCTGGATCGCTGTGAGCTCTGTGTGTCTAAGTGCCTTCCACATGACAAAGCCGGGTTTCAGCTGACGTTCGCTTCGCTTCGGGGAATTCTCTGGACATTTTGTTCAGGCGGGAGCTTGCAGCTGATCTACCAAATGCAAAACTGGAACATCTCAAGATCGTACGTGAGCCACTGCTCTTGCCTGAAGCCGGAACAGCACAGGCCCTTTGTAATCTCAGGCTCAGTGCAAACATGCCAAAGACTGTGATGAAGGTGATCAGTGGCGCGTACACCTTGTGAGGCACCGAGGCCGTGATCAGCGCTGGGGTCAAGATCAAGTGCAGCAGTAGAAAAATCGCAATGATCTGCGCGAAGGGATAGGGAAACTTCGTGTCAGTGATCTTCTTCCTCGGCCGAAGGGGCGAAGGAACACTTGTGTCAGTCGGATCCAAGCATATGCCATCAAACTCCGATATGGATTTTTTGAAAACGATATGCAAAGACCAGAATTACACTCAACTGGAAATAACTACTTGTTGCAATGGATTACAGGCCCTTGCGATATCGAGCATATTCGGAGGGAAGTTTTCTAATTCCATGCAAATGGCAAAAGTGGGCTGCATGGTTGCTCACTGTCAACCGCAGAGCATCTAATCAAATGCGTGGTATCCTTCCAGCTACAGTCACGATCTGTAAATTGGACACGAGAACATTGAGGAAAGTGTGGCAAGCAATGCGAAATGCTTATATGTGGGCCATTCCAACTTTTATCTCGAAACCTAAGCCACTTATTGATAGTTGTCAGCGTTCACACACTGGGATGTGAGTCACCTATATTTTAAATGCAACAGTCATCAAAGTCATATTGCTGTCTATCACTAGTTGTTTGGATTGTCTGCGATTCATGTCCATCATGACACCTAACTTGTCAGGAAGCACACATCATATCAGTTGCACCTGACAAACCCGAACGCCCCGAATCGTCCGCCAAGGATCTGCTGGCAATCCACACTGCCTGCTTGAAGCAAGCTGACGAGCTAATGCACCAAAGTTAAATCAGCAACGTATGCATTGCTTCCGCATTCAAATCCCATATACGTTTCCCGCCGGACACAATTTGCCCTGCCCCGCTTTGCGCCCATGCGCGCGCGCGCGCCGCTTTCGCTGTATTCGAGGCACGTGTTCAAAAGATTCACGAACCCTCTCGAGATGGTCTGATACACTCGGGACAGGATGGGGGGCGGAATCTTGAGCACCCCATCGTCCAGCGCCTGAGCTGCAGGTGTGGAAACCAAAAAAGACACACACGATGCCATGCCAAGAAAGGCAGCAAGGAGCCGTGAATCTGACAAGCACTGTGTTAAGCCTGGTGTGCCAACAATGAACATTGGTTTTACCAGCAGCACCGCCAAACCATGGCATTGGAAGGATCAAGAGGTGGTATACAAGGGGAACACATATCTCATCCCATGCCGAATGCACAGTTGCCCTTGAGAGAGATGCATCAATTCGAGCGTTCCTGCAAGCTTCTTCCATGCTTCTTCGATGCATCTGCACACAGGCTTTGTTGGGTAGAGGTTTGCAACCCATTTGTCTGACAGCCTTCACGTCCAGTGTTTCACAGGACAATCCATCATGCGTCAATCATCAGGTCCAGAAACCTTTCTCGACAGCCAAAAAACATGTCCATGTTTTCGTGCGAGGCAAGGGGGGCAAAATGCACTACCGTTGAGATCAGCATAGTCACAAACAAGGCTTCATGCTCCCGACGGTGGGACACCAGCGCAAATCATTGGCAAACTGAAAGCCTGCGGCTCCAAAATGAACATCCTGCCTTGTGAACGTCAATTCCTGGATTCCTGCTAGCCATTTTCCGACATTAAGCCCTTCAGGACACCCTTCGGCCTCTTGAAACATGCCAGCCAATGCCAATCAGCTACTTGCTCTTTGCCACAGTGATCAGGCATCCTGCGGAATAGTAAAGCACTAAAAAAGGCATCCGATATTCTTGCCAAGCAGCATATGAAAATCTAATATTATCTGCATATCTATATTATTTGGACAGATCAGTTGACCCACAGAGTTATGAATGGTGAGCAGCACCAAGCCAATTTGATACTTGGCTTGCAAAACTGGAAACAGGGGTCACTGAATATCCCCACAAAAGTTGACCAATGTACCGCTGGCTTCCCTTGAAACTGCCTCTTTTGCAGGTTTCAAACAGGGAAATGGAGGAAACCCTGTCAAGCTCAACGATGACCAAGGTTTTGGCGGCCCGCCTTGGTGATCAGAGTCTGCAGAAGGTGCAAGCAAACCTCTACACGATTGAACCTGGGCTCAAGGCAAACAAGCGGAAAGCGTGCATGAGTAAAGCACAGTACTGAAAAAGAACTGCTGCTTGCTGTTGGACATGATTGTGGCGTTGTACAACCGTTCTACCTGCAAACACGGCGCGCTTGAAACCCAAACTGGCAGATCGCACGGTCTGCAATGCTAAGTTAAGTCATCCACCCGGGAGCTGAAAAAATAACCTGTGAACTCTCGCAAGCACGCTCTCCAAATGCCCGCCTGCGGGAAATGCAAAACAGCCCTTCTACATTTGTCTTAATGACCGTAGCACTCCGACCATGAACTCGGGCACTTAGCACATTCGGCTTGGGCTCTGTTGGATTGGGTTGACAAAAAAGGCTTCGGTTGGCAACAACATCCAACACGCGAAACTAGCAGTCCTCACAAATCAGGAGACATCCCTTGGGATTCATCGCCGAGGAGCTTGTGACACTCGCTGCACTCCCAGAGGTGATGCAGAGTTTGGGAATCCAGGCCCATGACATCGATCACTACTAGCTCAACTGCATCCCCAGAGATCTCCTACGGAAAAACACGGGCTTGGCGACTCATGGCTTCGAAAAGATTGACACTCTGTGTCAAAGGCTGAATGTATACGCCCATGACATCCCGGTATGACCCCTTTTTGTTTATGGGCGAATTAACCGATAGCTGTGGGGTAGTTGTGGGAAATCAGCTTCCAAAGGGTCCAACATGGCCATGGGTTACATGGGCCAATACAAGCAATTGACTTCTGCGAAGCGATCGGACCCAATGCGTTGATTCGAACCCGTAGGTCCGCTGAACTGGAAGACTGGGAATGGTTGACTTCGAGGTGTCCTTCTAAGGCGCCATCGCGTTTGGTTTTGACACAAAGTGCGGTTTCTTGGCAACAGCAACTTGGTGAACACCAACCAAGCCCAGGCTGGTCAAAGGGACTGCATCCCAAAGCGACTGACTGGCTGTTGCAACAGGGAAACCCACACACACACAGCGAGACGGGTGACATGCCAGGTATCCAAAAATGACCCACTGGATTGTGGAAGACGATCTGCATGGATGGACAAGAAAGCTAAGTGTACCTCGCCGTCATTGGGTCTGGTTTAAGATACATGCATCTGTGCGTGTCACACGCATACGAAAATCGGGCAAGTTTCAAGGACATTGTTGAACACGCGGTAGCCCAAACATGCCAATGCAAGCGCATAAGTCTATTGACTTTGTGCATGATCCTGTATATGAGGCTGTCGTGACAACAAACCTAGCACCAACAAGCACCAGCATATTCTGAAAACTCGCAACTGCGGATACTGAAAATCAGCAAAGTGCCCCTCCTTACAAACTCTTGGCTGCATTAAAACGAACCCATCGTGTCTCCTTTGGGTTCCATTTCAGGCCAAAACACACTTTGCACCTCCTTGGTGTGTGCACATGTGCTGGTATCGGTGTGCTAGTTGTTTACATTATCCCGACCAAGAAAAGATAAATTTGTCTTAAGCTCTTGAAGCGAAGCACTCCATGGCCAGAATTAAGGATCCTTACGAACAGGGGGATGACCATGCCTTTTAACCCAAGCAAAGGAACCGGTCCTTCGACCATGGCAGATATGAGGTATGAAAACAGCGCAGCGGGTGTCCTCCAACGCACTACCGTGGCAAAGGCTCATCAACCTGCCGGAGTCACGAGAGCAAAATCAGACATGGTCACTGCAGGGTCCCCCATTGAAATTCCTAGGTCCTCCAGTAGAGAGAATTGAATAAGGGTACCCTTTTTTTGTAGTCTATTTTAGTAGGGAAACCCTCCCCCCAAAAAAGGGCAAAAGGGCACTACTGGGGGACCTAGATTCACACCCACAACAATATCGACCAAACAAAAAGTGTCTTGAAGCCACAGCCTGCTCAGTCCATTCAACCCGCAGAAAACGCGCTTTCGCCACGGAGGCTTGGCCGATGGTTCACCCCACGCCCTCCAGGGCAAAATCGTGAACTGCTCCGCGTCCCGAGGCTCAGGCTCAGCTTTGTTGTTCTTTTGCAGCCAAGAAGAACAGGATTCTGAAGTATTGGGATTCGATTGAAATAGAACCCAGACAGATTCTGAAGCGTTAACACCGCCCTAGTTGAACAACCCAGTAGTCAAAGCGGGCGGTGGCCCGCCCTCCTCAAATATGCCAATATGCGCGAGTGACAACTATTGCCAGCAATTGCACACGAGCTCATCCTGCAACATGTTGGGGTTGTCTCAAAATAGATGACCGCCCAAAATAGTTGGTTTCCTTTTGGCTTCCCTTTAACACCAACCGAAAGGGGTATCCTCAAAGACAACCCCATATTCAGTGTCATGAATTGCCTCCTGTTTTGAACATGCTGCCTGACCAGCAGCACAACATGGATCTCAAGAAATGCATTTGCATGTTGATTGTTAATTTGCCTTTGCGCTTGCCGTTTGTGCAATAGTTTGTGAGAAACATGCTCTTGGGTCGATCGGAATGCACATCAACCGTCAGCTAGGAAGACACATTCCATGATTCAGCCCTCGTTTCTCGGCGTAGCTTTGACCCTACATCCCAAAGCCAAGAAGCTGGCATGTTCCCATTGTGGGCCGCTCAACATGGAGGGATCCCGATATTCCGAATTGTGTTCCACACCATAGTTACCATTCCTGTCCAAACTGAATCATGGGGCTTGAGTTTGCAGCTGGCGCAGCGATCCGATCATCGGCGCCGCCGGCTGTGCGCCCAAAGACACCGGCGGCCTCACCAAGGTGTGTCGGAACTGCATCACCTCTTGCGGCTTCGAGGGCCGGGCACTGATCGAGAAGGTGATCTGGGCGCAAACGAGCGAGCACACGGCTTGGGGTCCGGGGAGCCGGGGTGACTGAATCGATTTGGGGCCCTTCCAACAAATCGAAGCTGCACAGGAAATGGTCCCCTTGAAGGAAAATGGCCTTCCAGGAACCCCTGTGCAGGTTCCATGATTTTCTATGTTTGTTCTGGAGAGGGTACCTCTTTTTTGAAGGGTACCTCCCCACCAACTAACACTGAACATACCAGAGGGTCCCTTTCAGAGAAAGATTATCTTCCAGGAACCCCTAGTTCCTGGTTGCATGTTGGTGGGAGGGAGGGTGCCCATTTTAGGGTTTGTTTCAAGGGAAACCCCAAAGGGGGCCAACAGCATAGCATCCCCGAAAATATGGCACACTCGAGGATTCAGCTGCCAGTGGCCAACATGCACGGTGCTTCTAGTTTGTTTCTAATGTATATCGGCCCTTGCGGGCTTTAGGACATCCCCGTGAAAGGGCGCATAGAGTGCAATTGGGCGGGACAGCCAGGGGTGCACTTGAAGCACGTCTGACATGGGTAGCACCAGGTGATGGATTGCTGATGCTTTTTGGTTTCCCTGGGATGTGCACTGTAAATGGGCGCTCAGAGCAGGTTTCGGGCCTTCACAATGAGGAGCCTTTCTAATCCACCACCAAGCTCATCTTAGATCAAGAGGAAGAAGCTGCTTTTTCGTGGCCATGGGGTGAGACAAGACCCCCGCGGAGCGGGCGTTTCTTTGCCAAAAGCGACTCACGCGGCCAAGCCACGCAATTGCTCACCGTGTCGAACCATTCCTCGGTGGGTCGGCTTCGCTGGCGAAGTGCAACTTGCGAGACTGGCAGATGGGAGCGCTCTCCGAGCAGAGAGCCAGCGAGTCGCTGAGCAAATCTGGATGTCCGTTTGAACAAGGCCTTGGGGGGCAATAAGGGAGAGCCCCTCCTCACCAGTTCGCCGCCCCTGTTTCACTTCGCCAGGCTGCGCCGCGCATCTGGTGCAAGAGTCCCGTGCCCTCCCAGAATCGCGCAAGCCCCTGCGCCAGTTCGCGGCTGGAAAGCAAGGCTTTCTGTGGGCATGTTGGAGAACACAAGGGGCTTGGTGAGTAACCTAGGGATCCCCTAGGAAACCACTAGGGATCGTTCATACCGTCAATCAACCAAATCCTGCACCAGTTTGTAGATGGTTTATCTCAACCGTTCCAAGGTTCCGCAATAAGGGCTCGTTCTCCTACCAAGGGCTCTGATCCAAGTCTGAGAAGCTTCTAGATCGGGTCGGAAGACTTCGCCCTAAGTGCTTCCAGGCAAGCCACTATAGGCAACCAGGTATGGCTACGTACCTCCAGGTTTTACATCAGTGCTTCTCCTGGTACTGGAAGGGCTAATCACCTCTGAACTGGGATTGCTCCGTACAAACATACCAATCAGCAATTCTTGGCTGCCAGAGTGAGACAAGGCCCGCGATGGTGCGGTGTTGCCATTATAGGGACAGCAGCTCCACAGTCCGGCCCGCCTGCCGCGCTCGGAAGCCTAGGAGAAAAACCAGGATCACTGTGGAGGCATTCCAAATCTGGCCTCGGCTATCCAGTGCAAGCGATTGGGGGGGGGGGGAGGCTTGATGTAGCACAGACCTTGCAAGATGGGGTCCTCTGTAAACCCGCAAAATGATGCAGACTGGTAGCCAATCAAAAAACACCAAGATGGAACATCTTGGCTGGCAACTGCTTCAGGGGGAAAAACTGTTTAAGCTTGCACAACCCGGAGAGAAAGCCACGTGCACCCTGCTCTAACACACTCCAGCCATGTCGTTTTGCTACTGCCTGTTTGAGGTTGGCATAGTCGAAAAGGTGACCTGCAGATTTTGTGTTGTCTCAAATCCGACTTATTTAGTTGGAGAGTTGACGAGCCCAGCAAATGAGCGTTGCAACGAAACACTTGCTGACCGTCATTGGTCCGTCGCCCTCGCTGAACTCTTTGACTCAAGGCTCGAAACAAAAACATTATGCTGCAGTCTCAATGCAAGGTAGCCAAGAGAAGACAGGCGACGGCGGATCTCCTATGTAAGTACAGACAAACACAGGCTCTGCAACCATGTCACATTCCAAAGGCAAGTTGCAATCTGCAACATGCACCTTCACAAGCTGGGTATTTTGAGCAACACCTCGTGCAGAGACAACACTGGCCGCACGTAAGCAGCACAACAAATCCGGGTTGGCTCTGTACTGCTTTTCGCCTGCCTCAACTTTAGACACACACACACACACACATCATTCAAAAGCCGAGAAGACAACCAGCCAGCCGATTCAAGACGGGCGCACACGGATCCGGCTGACGTGGGCATTCGCCGCAAGACCCAAACTAATGAGGTGAAGCCAACTTGCTGAAGCTGAAATCAGATCGCTGGGTCCACACCCCTCCAGTTGAAACCAACAGAGGGTGTGTAGGGGATGACTTGCAACTTGGGATTTCTGGGTCGAATCCAGGCGTCCGACGACCCCATTCCCCGGTTTTGTTTTTTTGCAGCACAGGCGGCTGCTGGCTAAGTGCTGAAGCCCCAAATCTTCTCTGAAGTTCTCGACCTTGGTGAAAAATATGTTTTTTTCTTGCTGATCAGCTAAAAGGAAACCACAAGGGATGGTTTACAGGGTCGTTCCGACATTCCCTACTGAGCACCAGCGTGTTTTGTTGAAGCTACCCTTTTTGGATTGGTTGAAGGAAACCAGAAGCCGTGGTGCTAAACAATATCCCTGTGCTTTCTGTTGAGGCAAAAGGTATTTACCCTGTTTTGGATTGGTTTGAAGGGAAACCGAAAAGGACCGGGGATCCCCCTAGTTTAAGACACTCCCTTATCGCTTCAAAGTCCACATGATCGCATGCTCCACTTTTGCGGAGCTATTCAACTATGGATGACAAATCTGTGCAATAGGCGGGCAAAGGTTGGTTGTGCCCTATGCTTGATCCATAGAGGCCGTCTTGGCAAGAGTGCCAAATCGAAATGCCGGCTCGGGTGACTTTGTCGGGCTCACATGCCTTCGATCCGCTCATCTGCAATGTTCGCACAAACAAAGCCTGACACATTCTCAGCTGCGGTCCAAGCTGCCCAGTCTTCCATGTACATCAGCAACAAAGCTGTCCTTAGCTTAGGATATGCAGGGGCACACTTGCGGCCGTGTCAAGAGGGCACTTACCAGAAGGGTGTGCTCCACAGCGATGCCTGGAGCATGTCCGACGGGGACAAAGCAGGAGAGACAAAGCAAGAGCAGCACAACAAACATACTCTCCACCAATGGTAAAGCCTTCCTGGATGCAGCTCAAGTTGCGCAGGTGTGTTTTGCAACCAGCAAGTTGTTAGCAAAGTTTAAATGACACTATGGTTGCAAAAAGTGTTAACTCATCAAATAATTTTGGGCTGCCAAGTAATGGAGCGGTTGGATTTATATTATCTGTGCCCCACAAACGTAGTAAACGTTGCCCTGCATGGGTCCAAACACATGCTGGAAACCAATGACCAAATTAAACATGTGGATAATATGCATAATATGTTCGAGGAGTGTACAAGGTGGTCATGGCTCATATGCCAGGATGAGCGCAATGTCCTTGGGTCTGTGACACAGGCTGCCTGTAGGACAAACATCAAAGCAGCCGAGTACGGTTCGGCAGAAAGAGCCTTTGACCCGTCTTGTTGTTGGATCCTGCGGGATTGCATAAGCAAACGCCCCTTCCATCATTGCTCCCATCCCCCCTTCCATCATTTTTGAGCGATTCACTACACATCATTGTCATCTCTTGTGTGCGCTTCAATATCAACAATGGAAGAACCAAGGTGCCTCCGAAGTGACCAAGCCCTCACACTTCAGATCAACAAATGTTCGCATACACAGACACGCCCTGTTCAATATGCTTGCCTGAAAGTAGACTCAAGCATTGATTTTAAGTGGGAGGTAGATTAAGGTACTGGAATCAAACAAGCTCCACTCAAAGGACATGATGATTTCTCTCGTCGAGTACGTGCCTTCCGAGCGGTCCCCTTCTTTGATTCGGCTCAGCGGCAGTGCGGCTGGAACCGCAAATGTCATTGATCGTAAGGCCACCGATCCGTCCAGTCGAACCACGGTGGAACATAGCCAGTCTTCATTATAGTCGATCATCCTTGGCTCTGGTCAGAACCCGCATGTGCATGAACAGTAATGTTGACCCAATATAAATCAACCCCTGTTCATTAATAGCGGGGTATCCCTGGGTTTCCTTGGGATTCAAACTACTTTTGGAGAGGCCAAACACCACCCCCCTGATAAACTGGAATTGGTTTGGTTATGGGGTCAACATTCTCACCTGACCCTTGTTTGGGTCTTGGCTTGGACCTCCGGGGCTACCTTCCCTAGGACCTGGGGTTCAAACTTACCCAATCCACATCACCAATTGCGAGTAACCTGACACTAGTAGTCTTCACCAGAACTTTGAGCTTACAAGGCTAGAGAGCAGCTCTAGCTACCAAAAGGAGTGGATTCTATTTGATGGTGATATGATTCGGTATCGTCTCACCTGAAAACCAATAGTATGGTACTTAACTACAGTACCAGGTTTTTGGAAGCGCTGGGTCAAGCAAACAATTCTCAGCTTCCGCCAAAACTGTGGCGGCGCACATGGCCATTCTAGAAGCAGAAACGCCCGCCATGCAAACCATATCCTTGCTGCCAAGGATCCGTTCGACTCTGCGATGCCACCCACACAACCGCAGCCGAAACCGCTGCGCAAGTAATGACAAAATCAATGTCCAAAGCTGCAGCCAAGGCGGAACAAAACAAAACAAAACCAACCAACCAAGCAAGCAAACAAGCAAGCAAACAAGCAAGCAAGCAAGCAAACAAGCAAGCAAGAAAACAAGCAAACAAGCTAGTTTCCAAACCAACAAACCACTAACAAAACAAACAACTACGGCAA
>CAUJNA010000447.1:861055-868555 GCA_963377175.1 Effrenium voratum
TGCTGAGAACCAGGAATGCATGGGTTTGTCACAATGACCCCAAATGGCGGTTTTCCATCTGTCTTCCCTTTAAGAAAAGCCCCAAAGCGGGTACTCAGGGAAACACACACACACACAAACACACTTGATATGAGACGGCGAAACTGCGAAGGTGCACCCCGAAACGTAGGAAGACGCATGCACGGAATCAGGTTGGAGTTTCGGCATGGCTCACTCAGGTCGTCGTTCCCGACAGCGGGCATCCTCTTCAACGGAGTGCCAACACCCAGCTGTCAGTACTTCACGCCGTTGCTCACCATGGTGGCACCCGACTCCAAACACAAAAGGACAGCGGAAACCCCTTAGAAACAGGGGGGCCACACACACACCCCCCGCAGAGGGAGAACACAGGAAACCGAAAGGCCGCCTCCATCATGATGCTCGATGGGAGATTTGGTCACTTTTTAAAAAAATCCTGCCTGTGCGTCTGGACGCGCATGTATCTCACAGTATTAAAAAGCGAGTTTCTTAAACAAGGGCCAAACAGGAACCCAGACCCCAGGGGTGGTAGAGCTGCAACTGTATCACCGGAGACGACAGAACAAATTGTGTTGGACACGTTAAGGTAGTCTTCTGATGCTGTTCCAAAGCTTTCCTGAGGCGCTCCAAGCTCTTCCAGCGCTGCGTGACTGCCAATGTATACATCGGACTGCGGGTTGACTGAGTGCGGAAGGGCAGGGCGAAGTTCTACTCTCTGCTTCCAGTATACCGCATTGGTCTGCGAGAAGTGGGTGAAGGTGTCGAATAAGGTCATCAACCCACAGGGGAGCTGCGCGCCTAGCAGTGGGACCGTTTGTGCCAGCCGGTTCATAGTTTGCTAATGCCCTCCAGCATGAGCGTGAGCATCACTTCTCTCACTTGCCGTACATGTATGAACTGAAGGAGCGCTCGTTTCGATCCCTTACTCATCATAGTTGCCGAAGTGATGCCACCATCTGAGTGCTGGTTCAGCGTTAATGAATTGCCCATGTTGCATGCCCAGCAGCTTGGCTCGACGATTGTGCTCTCGGCTGGAATAAGTGATGCTAGTACTGCCAATGTATACATCGGACTGCGGGTTGACTGAGTGCGGAAGGTCAGGGCGAAGTTCTACTCCCTGCTTCCAGTATACCGCATTGGTCTGCGAGAAGTGGGTGAAGGTGTACATGTTTGGGTGGATGCGCAAGCGTCGTAGTCGGCGTCTGAGTTCTGTAAGTGCATGTGTGGGATGGCCGTAGTGATGAACCATGAGCAGTGTGGCTAGGGACTCGGCCCACATGGACAGTTGCTTGTTGACCATCGGCATGTTGAGAACTGCTGCGGTTGGTGAATGCAACCAGGTCATGCATATAGTCACTTGACGATGGCCCGTAAGGTTGGTCTCGATTGCGGTTCGGGTTGTTTAGGGTTGTTCAGGGTTTCCAGGAGGGGCCCCACGGGGAACCAGCAAAAAGAGCCAACACACAGGAAAAACAAAGGGGGCCTAAACAGGACAAGAGGGGACCAACGCAAAAGAACACCAAAGGGATCCAAAACAGGCCGAGTTTTAGCAAGGCAAGGGGACCAAAGCGGGCCAAGGTTAGGGGACCGGCGCAGGAAAAAGGACAAAAACACAAAGCCAAGTCTAGGGAACCGACAGAGAAAAAGACAAACAGAGCCAAAACAGGCCACGTTTAGGGGACCAGCGCAGCAAAAAGACAAAAGGAACCAAACCAAACCAGAAGCCAAAACTGTTACAGGGCGTAAGATCAATTGAGGGACGGCTGATAAATGCTGTGGTCGGGGTCGATCAGGATGACCCAGGTGGCAAACTCACCAGCGAAATAGCCGCCCCCCAACGTGGGTTCAGGGATGCCATAGTGTTTGGCAGCACTGACTTGGAGTAGGGGGGAGCTCTGTGATCGCTTGCCATCCGGTGCGCGGCGTGGTCTTGCCGGTGGGTTGGCCGGTGGCAGCATCTGACTGGATGGATGAGATGCCGACGACGTAGGTGTCGGAGTCGGTGCTTTAGTCGTGGTGGTCACTGGCTTTGGCACTGGGGTGGCCTGGTTGGGAGCCGAGGGCGTTGTAACTGGCTGCGGAGGTGTAGAACCTGATACCGCCGCATGCTGAGAGACCGTGGGAGTCTGCAGGATTGCCGTAGAGGTCGGTGCGGTAGCCGGAGTCGGACATGCTGTAGCTGGAGCCGTTGGGGTAGTTGGGGTTGCCGGGCGCGCCTTCACCTGGGTTTGTGGTAGTGGGCCAGCAGCCGATCCAGGCCGGGTGGGAGAAGCGGCAATAGGCACCGTTGCGACACGAGGAGCAGGGGATGGAGCCGAAGGTTTTGTGGCCATCGGGATGCCGGACAACGTGCCAGTAGTGCTGAAGGTCGGTGCCACAAGTGTACTCCTGCTCGGTGATGCTGTCTGGCGCACTGGTGACCTGGGTGACGTAGGACCCGCTGTGTGATTGGTGGCCTTCGACATAGGGCCTGCTGAGTTCGACATTGGACCTGCGTTGGGGCGCGGCATCTGTTGCCGACAATTGCGAGCCAACGGCGTCATGAGTTCTTGCCTGATGTGTCGGGTGGTCTGGTGGGTAGTCAAACAGTTGGTCTGACTGAAAAAGGTCCACAGGAAACAGTCTGGGGTGCCGGAATGTCTGGGAGAAGTCCAAGCCTGTATTGAGAAGGTCAGCTGGAACAGTCAAGCGTCACGAGCGACAAGGTCCGGTAACTGTCTGTAGAAAATGTCTTTGCATGAGTCGGAACAGATGCCCACAACAGGGATCAAGACACTGACCGAAGCCCGGACGCAGTGCCTAAACACACTTGATATGAGACGGCGAAACTGCGAAGGTGCACCCCGAAACGTAGGAAGACGCATGCACGGAATCAGGTTGGAGTTTCGGCATGGCTCACTCAGGTCGTCGTTCCCGACAGCGGGCATCCTCTTCAACGGAGTGCCAACACCCAGCTGTCAGTACTTCACGCCGTTGTTCACCATGGTGGCACCCGACTCCAAACACAAAAGGACAGCGGAAACCCCTTAGAAACAGGGGGGCCACACACACACACACACACGCACACAAGTTGCACAGGTCATCCCCTCACCGAGGCGAGCGCATAGCGCAGGAGGTCGGCACAGAGCTTGAAGAGGCTCGCCGGCACCATCTCCCGCCAAAAGGCCCAGGCGAGATTCCGCGCCAGCGGCAAACCTGGCGGGCGCAGGTTCCCCTTCTGGGTACTTGAGCCACCGTCACGAGCATGGGACAACACGTTTGGTTATGTGCTGCTATACAAATTCACATGGAACCCAAAAGGGTTTTCCAGAGATCCATGTCCCATTTGTAGGGGAGTAGCCCGTGGTTTAGAAGTTCCCGGTGCATTTTCCCAAAGGGCAACCTCGGCTTCTCCCGACCTTGCAAATGTGTAGGTATAATGCTGCTGTGCTTCTCAGGGGGGCAAGAGCTCATGTTGTCTTCGTGCAGTGGAGGTGGGGAGTTCATGCAGTAGCAGTTGGATCTTGCGATCATAGTTGTTGTTGGCCTCATTATTCGTTAGGAGGTCACCAGTGTCGTGCTGGCCAGGCCAACGATTGCCACGCTTAAAAGAATTGGGAGCAATACTCAACTCAACACATGACAAGTTGGCAGATTGTCGTCAAACCACTCCTGAAGAATTCAGAACGTCCTGTTCAAATGGGATTGCAAAAAATGGCTTGTCAAAAAGGAACCCTAAAATGGTTGCGTTTCTCTTGGTTTCCCTTCAAAACCACTGACAAAATGTGCGCACTCAAAGAACAGACCAACATCTAGGTCTCAAGAAATTATTGCGCCAAGGTGTTTAGGCGAGAATACGCAAGCTTACGCGAGCTTCTGCGATCAGAAAGGCGACTGCGCTTCCGCTCTTATCCGGCTGTACTGCCCTTATGACCAATCCCGTTGAAACGTAAAGAAACTTGGTTTCGCGAAAGGCTGGACAGATTTGCACAGTTTAGGCAAAGAAAGCAGCTCCAGCTCAATAATTAAGCAGAAAAGAAATACAAATAACTTTGACTTGGATAAAAACAAACAAAGCAATGTCACACCCACCTGGTGTCCGCTCAAAAAGCAATACAACAGAAACACGTACCCCCCGTACAACAACAAAACCCAACATTCCCGTTCCCCCGCCGAGTAGCTGGCGCGCTCGCGCTCGCGATCGCTTCGCCGGCGCTTGATCTCTGCTTGGAGCTTGGAGTCGGCATCCGCCACCGAGATGGGCGGAACGAAATGCCAAAGGTCCTGATGGGCTAGAACTTGTTGATTTTGCCCAGAATCGGTTGGCATGGGCACTGCCGCCAAGAATCCTTTGGGATCAGTTGGGGCATTTCAAAGAGGGCCTGACAAGGGGCTGGGAGTCCTTTGAAAAGTTGGGTTACAGCCACCCTCTTTCAGGAAGACCAAGCTGCGCGCGGAATGAAAAACAACGTCAACGACAATGGGTAGGTTCACTGTAGCTTTCCTTTAAAAACAACCAATCAAAAAGCACACACACACACAAATGACCGCGAACTTCAAACAATGCCCATAGGAATCCGACGGCTCTGCCGGTGTGTTTTCTGGATGTTCTTGTGTGTAGTCTTATTCACGTCTTCGCGTTGGCGCGAATTTTCGCCTCGCTGAATTGACCCCGGAGGGGGGGGATCCAAAAGTAGCTAAACCTGCGCCAACCGATATTCGACATAGCGGGAAAATGCAAACGAAACGACATACAAGAACAAGTGCGAGAAATGCATAAATGCTTGCATTTGCTTGCTGCCAGTGGCGCATGAACAAGTAATTGATTCTTCAGCACAGCGCCGAAACACCAAGGCGACTACACATGATACAGGAAAGCCACACGCACGTCTACTTGCGCGCGCTGACAAAACTCGGGCCCAAAGACATTCTACAACACGGCAACAACAATAACCGAGACTGGAGCCAAGAACTGCAAGACAGCCACACCCCAGGCTGCAGGGCCAGCCAAAATCGACAGAAGGCGGCACACCTTTATACACACATGACAAGTCTACTACCTGCATCTTCATTTGAGCAACAGAAGTGCGCACAACGGAAAAGTGCGCGTTTCAATCAAAAAACGCGCAAAGTTCCAAGAACTGCGCGAGGCGTTGTTTTGCTGGTTTGGGCAAAGGATGGCAAAGGTGCGGGGTGTGTATAGCCTGGACATGCACCTGTCAAGCTGTTCAAAAATAACTAGGCAAGGATACATGCGCCTTTCGGCCAGAACTCGCCTAGATGATCCAAGGAACCAACGGGCATTTTGGCTATTGACCTGCGGAGCGTTGTCGGGAATAGCCTTCAACATTGCCAAGCCAGCTTGACAGTCAAGGGAAACAAGTTTCAGATCCTTGATGAGATCCGAACGGCTCTTCCAAGTGGCGCAGCTTCAACTGACGACCACATGTGGCTCAAAATCGATCTTTTGGTTGGCAATTTGGGTGCTTTAGACATCGTCTGCCTAATTAAAAGGTCGAAAACGCGCGCATGCATGCGCACACTTTCCGTATTTGCGCGCAATTGCGGATATTTGCGCGATAGTACCGGATTTTTGCGCGCAAATTGCGGGCTGGCAAGGCGCCGAAAATCGATTAATTTCACCTAATAGGCGACTTGTCTCAATAACAAGTGTGGCGCAAGAACAGTTCTGGAGCAAACAGCGGATCCGTGCAAACCCAGGCAATACTTGCGAGCTTGGAGCTATTTGACGGAGCCAAGCGGGTTGCTAAATCAATGGCCACAAAGTGTCAAGTGCAAGTGATAGCTGGTATTTGTGCCGGGTGCCATGTGTGCCACAAATGTCCTGCCTAAAACAAGCCTGGGTGGAGACAAAAGAAGAGCTAGATATGCTGTAAATATCAAGGACTTCAACAAACAGCTGCGCCGGCACGGGCACGAGCAGCGCAGTATCGATTGTTTCCACAAGTAGTAAATACTTTGGCTACCAGAGGAGTTTCATCCGAAAAGTGCGCAAATCCCTCAAAAGTGCGCAAATTGCAAAAAAAGCGCGCAAAGACACCACAAAACGCGCAATCAAGCATTTGAGCAGAAAAAAGTGCGCAAACGAAGATTCAGGTATGAGAATTTGTGCTGGATCTGTAAGTTCTATCTACACTGGCATCCCAAACCCGGCCAAAGCGTCCATTTCTTTACAAACGATTCGCATGCAGAAAGTGGCATTCCTTTCTATTCAATTACAACACATCCGAAATGGCACAGATTCGAAACTCTGGTGCATCTCACCTGTCAACCACACCGAGTCGCCAAGACCCTGAACAAATAGGGTCATCTACCCCAAACTTAGGGGTGACCCCTTTTTGTAGGGCTGGAGACTGTCACTTCCTTTGGGACAAACTGCCTGGATTTTCCGCAAAGGGGTGCCCCCTGTTTGAAACAGTAGTGAATGAGGGAATGAACCTAAGGTTCCACTTCAAGGCAACCAAATTGGGGATGGTTCATGGCAGGAATGAGAAATGGAATGAGCCTGGGGTTCCCAAAGGTAACCAAAATTGGGGATGGTTCATAGGGGCATCAGATGATTCATAGAACCACCAAGGTTTGCAGCGCCTGGAGGGTGATCTCTCCACTCTCCACCAAAGGCCCGAGGAAGCTGAAGAGAAGCCCCGAGCCGAGAGCGCCACTACGCGCAGGCGGCAGCAGGGGCTCTCGCATGCTGCCATCGCGGATCCCGGTCGCTTGGAAAAACGCGGTGTGTAGACGCCGGTGGATAAAAATGGGTTTTCGAGGGCACCCCTTTTGGAGTGGCTTGGGGAAACCACTAGGACAACCACCATGTTTTGGGGTCCTCAAAACAAAACTGATGAGAATCAAAATGGCCCCCGAAAAATGGATTGGTTGGTTGCAACGTTTCTGTTGGAAATCAACATTTGCCTTTGCAACACGCTTGTCACCATCAGGCTTGGGATGCGACATCAGACAGACTTGCAAACAATTCACCACTGACAGATTTGCGAACTAGGACACACTATGCATCCTTGTGCACCTGACATATTTTTTCAGGGTTGATGCGGAATCCCAAACATGGAGGTGTTCTTGAAATACTGGTTTGAGTTCCGCCTTAGACGTGGAGATGGAGTAACGCGGCCGGACTGTCATGAGGATGCCGTCCATAGCAATCTATTCCGAGTCTCTTGGCTGAATTATGATCCTGGACCTTTGATCCGCAAGCGACACATCACTGCCAAGCGCAAACAGAAACAGAGATCTTGAAGCTGCAATTCGTCTTTGACACTTCGAGGGTGCATCCAATTGTTTGTTCTTCAAGCTGTCAAAGGGTGTTGATCACCGCCCACAGGCAGCTGCTAAAGTCGTGCCCGGGCAATCATTATGGCTCCTGCGCCTGTGGGAAACATGGCACTGTCAAAGTTGTTAGACCTCGTACAACTCACGCGTTGCACAAGCAGCAACTGGATCATCCGCCTTTGCCCACACTAGAGCGTG
>CAUJNA010000447.1:871055-901055 GCA_963377175.1 Effrenium voratum
ACACAAGCATATGTATGTAAAACCATGTGTATATTTATGTGTATATATACTATACATACATAAACATACATCTGAAGATTACTATATGTCTTCGTGGTGGATGTTCTAATTTCCTTTGTGTGTCGAACCGACCATTCTTTGCAAACAAAGTTACCTCCGCAAACCTTCCGCGGAGTCATCGACATGCACTTGCACTTGCTCCCAGCTCTTCAGTAGTTGAGTACATGGAATGCACATCCGGCAGTTCGAAAGCCGTTTCTTTTGAGCACAGTATGAGTACTCATTATATCTCATTTTAAGCGAAGCCGCACAGTGAGGCCGAGATGGCGCGCATGCACAAAGACAATGTTGCAGTGAGCCTGGGCACACTGACCATAGGTGTCCTTCTAGTAGAATAGATGGCCCTGGTAAATGGAATAGAACCAATCTAAACCAGTGCCATCTATTTCTAACCAAACTAACCTTAAAACGACACCCATGACACTGACTAGCTGCACAACCGAACGCACAGTCCAAGAAAGAGCTATGCGATTATCCATGCCTCCAGCGCGACCTTTTGCGGAGATTTCCCCCTGCAATCACTCACGTTTCGGTGTAGAGCTACTGACGAAGAGCACACGCACACTTGGAGCACTAACCCGCCAAGCAGGGTCTCAAACTGTACCTTACTAGGCTTTGTCACCCGCAAGCAAACCGCGAAAGCAACAGAGGGCTTATTCAGCTATAGAAGGAGGGTTCTGCAGAAACATACAATGCTTGCCCATGTCGCTGACTGGCAAGATAACAGTTACGCAGAACCTTTGCGACAGGGAGCTACTTTTTCGCAAATCCAACACTGATGGTCACCGAATACTAAACTCCTTACAAGGACCTGTGCAAAAACGTCCAAGAATGTATGTTTCTCAAGCTCCCCTCTCCGGGTCCCAGGATTTAGCTCCATCGTGAAACATTCGCATGTTCTACACTGCACGGCTCTCATTCGGAGCCGCCATGTACGTAGAGTCCACGTGAACATCTGCGCACGTGCCTCCTTTGAAGTGTGCCAATACCTGTGATCTGAGATTGACGGGAAAGCAAGAACCATCAGGCCAGAAAACATCAGCTTGGTTCCACAAATGAGACAATGTGAACCTTTGCCCCTGACTGAAGCGGGTGAACAAGCGCAAGCGCTGACCACGCGCCCTTCAGGTTGGGCAGAGTCACGAACTGTGTGCACGGTGTACACAAACCAGTGAGTCGTAATTGAACAGGCGCCGCACCCATTTCTGGTTGGAACTGCCCCTTGCTAACCTTCATCTACCAGCGTTTCGAGTGTGACTCAAGAATAGCATTCCATAAGATGTGTTCTCCTTGTCACTGCTCCGCTTCGAACTCTACACCGAAGCTCAAGGCTGCCAACGCACATAGACTCGCGCTGCGGTGGCCAGTCAACGGCAAAGATGCAGGCGATTTACACGTAGATCAACCAAGCGCGACTCCTCCATCATGCATCCAGCACCCATTGAAGTATCGGGGACCCTTTCGTTGCTGAATGGACACAAGGAAACTGATGACAGCATCACTGCAGCAGCACAGCGCTGGGTTCCCGCGCATGCTGCGCCTGAACCGGAAATCGGCCTGTGAGCAACGAATCCTCTCGGCATACCCACCACCAACCCCTGTTCGATTCGACTGATGAAAACCATTCCAAAACGAGACGGAAGGAAGCTGAGCCAAGGTCAGCAGACCGAAGGAAATGGAGACTTTTGGATCGGATCGATTTTCATTCGCCAGGACGGCGTTGATTTGCTGGCTGCCTATAGAAAACACCCGGGCCTTCTGTTTGCTGCGCGGGGTCCCCAGCACATCCTCGGCCAGGTGGGAACCCGGGAACCCCCCTGAAATTGTGTTTTATGCGGTCCCAACAGAGGTACTATAAAAAGAGGATGGGTTTTGGAGGTGTGATGCTTCTATAGAACATACGGCCTTGCAAGCCTGCAGTGGTATATTAGCCAATACAAATTGAACAAAACACACCTATGAAGCAACAACGGGGGAGAACCAACCGCCAGACAGAGGTATAAAACCTTGAGTTGAGAGCTACCGCAGAGTGGAACACTCGGCCTAAGAAACCACAGCTCCTCTGATTTTGTGGAATTTGAAACCACATCATCATGAAAGGTAAACCGCAAACATATCAAATGCCCAGGATGATGTACTCAACATAGGGTGAACTAGGGCGAATGGTTCAAGCGCGCGGACTACCCTGGAGGGCAGCAGTGCCCAACAGCACTCATCTGGCTGTGGGTCAAAACCAATGGTACCATTTTGGGGTAGGTGCACCACCCATTCTAGTCTATTCTAGTGGGGATTGGGATGTTCACTGGGGTACGGGATCTGGACCCATGGCTATCTGTGTTCCAGCATCCCCTCGAAGCAAAACTCAAATCTCTTTCCCTGCTTTGACTTAAATTATTTGCCAGTCCCGCCAGCGGCCAATGCTTGCGCGCCGAAACGACAGGATCGTCCCACATTTGGCTCAATCTTGGAACCATACAAAGAACATGTACCGAAGCCCGAAAAGCAAGAGCATGACCATACACAAATCCAGCGAGCTGATCAGCTGTCCCCACATCGGGTAAGACATTTCCAGAAGCAGCTCTGACCCATAGTCCAGCATGTGAGGGTTGATCAAAAGGCCCTTGATATGGGATGACCATCAGGGAAACCACAACAAATGATTTTCACCACTAAATGGGTGGCCGAACGGATTGATCAAGAATGTAACGCCAAGTAGAGAGGCTTTCTTAAAATGCTCAGGAACGCGTGTTCCTGTGCGGGGCTTCGCGGGTTGGGTCACCCCTTGGATGTTGAACCCCGCTGAGCGCTGGGGCCGGGTTAGCGGGCACGGGGAGGCAGGAGTTCTCCTGGACAGCTGAAACGGCAAACCGCCGCTCGTGCAAATGGAGACAGGCTGAGCTGCCATTTGGTGTTTTTACTTGTGGTTGTGGTTTCCATTTAACGCCACCAAAAAAGGGGGTACCCGGCACAGTCAAGTAAAACTTTGAAGTTTTTCTTTCGGGCATCGCCTGAGCTTAAACAGTAGAGGTGCAACATCATTGAGACCACGAACCTCCCCATGGTGCAAGGGTGGAGGTTGCACGCGTGAAAGTGCGTGGCAGCCGAAATTTGGAGGTGCTGATCCCCTTGAGGATAAAGTTGACACGGCAGTTGAAGGCGTGTGTAGCATCATGTGTTGGCTATAGGCTGCCGCAGTTCTGTGGCAAAACAGGCGAACATGAAAGCATACAACCCGTTGCATGTCAGAGCCTGCAGAACGGGCGCTTGCACGAGTTTATATTTCTTCCAGCTGCCTCCTCTGGTGTTAGCGCCAGCATTCGAAGCCGCTCATCACTTCGACTGTGTTGCGCAATGAAAACAATGCAGCCATTGAAGAACATGACTTTATCTCGAACACCTTTGCATCCCTTCAATGCCTTTCTCCGGCGCGTATTCGGCGGAGCCTCTGGTTGCGGCCTGCTCGAGCCTCGCTGTGCCTGGTGTAGGCAAGTTCTGCCCTGCCCAGCCGGCTCCTTCTCCGAAAGCCCTGGACCTGACCAGAGGCGTAATTGTGGGGGCAACAGCAAAGAGCTCTGACCGTAATTACCATAGCCCTGACCTGAGCGTCTTAGAGTCTTAATGTTGGAACCGCTTTGCTTTGATTTTACGGGCGAAAGCATGGTATTCTTCCAAAGTGCTGGGGGTCCCCTATTATAGAAGGAGTGCTACACCCACCGACAAGATGTTGACAACAACTGCGCAAGAAATAATAAATTGCCAGACTCCCTCTTGCCACTAAAGAGGGTCCAAGTGACTCTTGGCACTGCTTGGGGGGAGTATATTGAAGCAGGTCCAACACTACGGCTGCATGATGCGTTTCAGGACTTGAAGTATACCCCACGCAAGAAAATGCTTGCCGCTGACGTCATGGTCCGATGCAGGTGTTAGAACATGCACTTGCAGGTATTCAGCGTCCCCTGTCTCAGACATATCCTCCCGAAAACGCATGGCACGTGAAGTGGCACATCGAAACACGAGTCCGAAGAAGACAGCAGCAAGTTGTTGTCGATAGTTGTACCTGAAATACGAATTTGATCCAAGTCAAGGACCTACAGCTGTATATATATATATATACATGTATATTAATATATGTGGTACTCCCCCCAAAAACACACACTCCAAATGAATTGACGATATTTCAAGTACTTTGGGTGATGTCCACCCCTTACCAGGCACTTCTATATGACCAGAAGATGTATGAAGTGATTAAACAATGATCAAAAGGAGCAATGCCACAAACAATTGGTCAGAAAGTAGAAGCAAATACTAGTTAAATGGGTGGCAAAGCAAAGTCTTACAATGAGCCCACTTCTGGTAACATCCATCTAAATAACCTGACTTCCCTTGCACAAGCAGCAGGGGCGGGTTTTGGGGGGGGGGGGGGTGCATATGTGTATATCATGAGACCCCTCAGGAGCTTGACATAGGCACACAGCTCTATCTCATCTCCGGCGCCAGAGCACCCGACGGAGAAGTCGATTGGCCGCATGCGTCGGTCTGTTTTGTGGTTTTCAAGATTTGACTTGGAAGCTCCAGCATGTTTGGTGCCATCAACCAAACATGACACCGCGCCTGTGAATTCCGGAGACCAGCGTTCCGACCTTGGCTACACTTTTGCCGCAGGAACTTGAGCACTGCTCGAATGTCGCGTGCGGACATCTGGGTCTGTCTTGAGGTTGGACCCTCCAAAATGGCGCAACGGGTTTCCGTTTGGCTTCCCTTTACAACCAACCCAAAAAGGGGCACCAACACCAAAACGACCCCAGGGATGAAGCTACAAACTTGGACGCTACCGCTCTGCGCAAGGCCCGCGGGGCAGTCGAAATCAGTATCTGTGTGTTGCCACGGGAAAACAAACTCCTCAATGTAATTGATTTACCAAATTTCAGAGAAGAGTTTAGAATCTTAGGCGTGACGGCCACAGTTGGATGATGATGTTGGGCCAACCACAGATTTATAGTTGGATAGGGCCCAAACTCGTTGCAAATGTCATTAGAGAGCTTGGACCTCCCGTGTTGGCAGCTTTTGTCGTGTCTCGCCCATTAGACTCTGGACAGTTTCTAGTTGGGAGGGGTGGGCACGGAGAAATGAAGCTAACCGCTAAACAAACCGACACTCGCCACACAACACAACCACACAAGTGCGAATTCATCACACACACACACACACGCACACATGCATACCGCGCACACACAAACACAAAAAACAAATCACACAAAAAACAAACAAACAAAAAAACAGACAAACAGACAGGCAGACAGACAGACAGACAGGCAGGCAGACAAACAGACAAACAGACAGACAGACAGACAAACAAACAATCAATCAAACACACAAGGGGGAGCACAAACAAAAACAAACAAACAAACAAGCAAACAAACAAACAAGCAAGCAAGCAAGCAAGCAAGCAAGAATCAAACAAACAAACAAGCAAGCAAGCAAACAAACAAACAAACAAACAAGCAAGCAAGCAAACAAACAAACAAGCAAGCCCACTCACACAACACTCACACACACACACACACTGGCAAGCCCTGATGGACGCAGTCTCAACATCACTGTAAGCCATGATACAACTTCATGTGCAACACGATAAACTTTCGGCGGGTAAGGTGGATGCAGCGTGTGAGCTGCAGAAGATTGGTCGGCTGGTCGGTTGGTCGGTTGGTTGGTCGGTCGGTCGGTTGGCTAGTTGGCTGATTGGCTGGTTGGCTGGCTGGTTGGCAGGCTGGTTGGCTAGCTGGTTGGATGCTGATTGGCTGATAGAGCGTTGTGCATAAGCGGCTGGTCATTGATTGCTGGCGGTTGGTACTGTTGTTGGCGGTTGCTGATTGGTGGTTGTTGGCTGTGATTGACAGAGCTAGTCTTCTTGTGCTCTCGCTTGCTCTCGCTCCTGCAGGCCTCAGTGGCAATTCCTTGACACGTTAATATAAAATCAGTGTAGGGTCAAATATGTGTAGTGTCAACTTCAGATTCATCGCGAGATCGAGACTGGTTGGGTGTGGCTCCCGATTCAATGGGGAGCTAATTCATGCCGGGGCATTCCTCTCATTTGTTTGGTCCGCCGAATTCATCCGATGCTATTCAGCCTTATGCAGCGCTTTATGCAAATGATTATTTTCCTACGCATTGGACCATTCGTTCCCCGTTAGTCCCCAAATGTGTGTCTTTGTTGTTGAGGCTACCCTTTTGAAGGGAAACCCGAATAGGAAAAACCCGAAGAAAACCAAATACCACTGCCCGTGTTTTGTCCCAGGCCAGAAAATCCACCGCGAAGCTTGCCAAGCCGCACTGAGGTCTCCTGAGGTCCAGCTGCTGGAAGTACGGTGCCGGAGTCCTCAAAAGCAAGCGAGGCAAGCGCTGACTTGCTGCTGCGATAGGCAGGGAATGAGAAATGGAATGACCCCTACAAACCAACCCTTGTGGTTTCCTTTAAGGGAAATTCCAGGTTCATTCCCTCATTCCCTACTGAGCACAGGCAAGATGAGGCAAGCGCAAAGGCCACCACGTTGTGACCGTAAACCATCTGTTCAACAATTTGCAACTTGATTGCTGTTGAATACAGAAGTTGAAAACCAAAACCCAACCCCAGCCCGCCCTCGGATCCCTGAGCGTTTGGACAAACACCGGTAGTGTTGTCTCTGATATATTATGACCACTTGCATTTGGGGTTGTCTCAACAATGGGGGGACCAGCATTGTTGATTTACTGTTGGTCTCCCTTTAAACCAACCCAAACAGGGTACATACCCTCAAAAAAGACATGCTGGTTTATAAGGCTCATTCCCTCATTCCCCTATGCAACATGGCTGTGGGTCAAAACCCTGTACCCCTGGTGAACATCAAATGGATGTTCATCCACCCTGCACGAGAAGGCGAGCCCGCTCGCTTTGGTCGGGGGATGTCCTTGGACGCGGAGATCTGCATCACCGCGAGCCGTACCAACTTCTCCACCAGCTCCTGTCCACACAAAGACAGGAACGACCCAAACGTGTGTCTAAGATGGGGTCCACCACCCCAAACCACAACCCCCAGAAGGAAAAATGGGAGATACAACCACCATATATAGTTCATGTGCCCCACTTTTCCGGGGGTAGTGGTTTGGGGGTAGTGGAGAGTCTCTTAAAGTGTGGGCTTTGTTTGAGGGTAGTTGCTTTTGGGGCGGCTTTAACTGGAAAACACAGGAAACACCGAAATCCATTTTGGGGGTCCCATGGCTGCCCTGTTGTCCCCTGTTGTGTGACCCCACTGGATAGGGTCTATTTTGCAAACACCCGTTCGGGTCCCTGTACTAGGGTTGAGTCTGCAAAATGACCTCGATGTGCCCATGGCACTGGGGTCCCCATGGAAGGAATCCCCACTCAAAAGGGACGCCACCGCGTACTTCGGGGGGTTCATTTAGAGGTCAACAATAGCCTCACACGTGCAGCAGGTATAGGACATATATGGCCGCCGGCCCTGCTGACCATGGAATCATGCTGGCGTTGAATGCCTCGAAAGGGGTTCGCAAACGACCACAAACAGTTCTGACAACCCCATACAAGTCCGCAAGTGCCTATTGCAGTTGGCAGATCCGAATGCCAGCCGTAGCCAGGCCCCAAGGCCCCAGCGGAGCTCCACGACAATCAAACGAAGAGGCATAGCCTTGCTAACCTCTCCGCATGGCTCCAGCTGACCGGCACTCCAAACACGATCAGGGCTCCTCTTGAGTCTCTCCACCAGAAACGCTGGAGCCTCGGCTGGAGTCTCGTGCTTGCGTCTACCGAAACAGATCAAATCGCAGCACCCAAGTCGAGCTGCTGAGTATGGAAGGGCTGCGCCACTTGCAACAGCATCAAACTGCTGTAGGGGCACTAATTGCTGAGGATTGACGTCCAACACTTCTATATCCATCAGACCCAGCACTCAGGAGAACCAGATCAGACGGCTCTGACCAAGCTATAATCTCGTTTTTCAGCGATACCAAGGTGTTGCTTCACCACCAACGCAAAATAGGCAAACAGGCTGAGGACTTGGGCAAGTGACAAGGCACAATCGTGGCACTCCATTGTTTACACAGCTCCCCCTCCAGATCATAAGTGTCCTTTTGGTAAAATAGATGGCCCTCACAAATGGAACAAAGCCGGTCTAAACCAGTGCCATCTATTTCTAACCAAACTAACCCAAAAAAGGGACACCTATGCTGCAGATTCACCTAAGGCCCTAAGGGAGAACAATTCTGGGAAGGCAACCCCTTTCTGGTTGCATCAACAAGGCTGGGCGCACACACCCTCCTCCGGCAGGTTCTGCTGCCGCCTTAGCCCAGCCAGCGCAGTCAATGGCAGCTGGGTGTGGGACCGTGTGCTAAGACGCTTGGCTCAAAAGGAGCAACCCCCAACCCCCTAAAAAAGAATTAAAGAAGTACATAGAAGTACATTAATACATACATACTCAACTGCCCGTTTGCTGCAGCCTTGCGAAACCAACGAAAGATGCAGTGAATTGCCTTCGAGTGACTCAAGAAACTCAGCTACACACAAAGTTATCGCCGCAGGAACAACTAATCAGAGACGGGCGCGTTTTTTTTTGGGAATCCTTTTTAGAACCAAGGATACCAAAAGGAAACCAAAAGGAAACCAAAAGGAAACCAAAAGGAAACAACACCATTTTAGGGATCCCCTGGAAAAAGCAACACCCATAGACCATGGGGCCCAGTGAGTTCTCAGAATTCGCGCCGAGGCCAACACGTCACGAAGCTGCTGGAGCGCAAGCAAGGGATGTCCTCCGCTCTTGAGACCTCATCCGCTTGCTTTGGTCATGTGGATTTGGGTATGGGTCAAAACTAAACCACCAGAGATCCGACCACGGGACTCAGTCAACTTAATTCCATTTCCCAGGGTTCCATTGCGGGGTTACCCTATTTTTTACCCACAGGCAAGTAAGTGCCTGACTTCTGTCGCCGACCTTTTTATGCAACACGGACGGGATGCGCTTTTCGCAATCGTTCAAACCTCAAGGTGGGCAGGTTGAGCCTTTTTGTTTCTGAGCCTTGGCACTCTGATGAAATATGGGCCGTGTCTTGATTAACTATAACTCTGCAAAGTGCCCCGGTCTGTCTGCAAAGAGTGCTCCCCTTGAGCAATCGTCGCATGTGGATCCTCTCTCAATTCGTGACAAGTGTCAGTGCCCAGTGGATAGCGCACATATTTGTGACCCACAGCCATATATTTGTTGTGGGGTGTTCTGTTTTGAAAGAAATCGATCCTTTGTTCCATAGGCAAACAACCAATTTGTGGGTGCCCCCATTTTGAGACAACCACCGAATGATCGTAGTGCTTGGGTTTCATCGCATGTTTCTGAGTTTCCGTGGCCAGAGCTCGCTCAGCCAGCTCCTGGTAACATGGAAACAAAGACCAAAACCTTCGTAACCCTAGCCCTTGCATGTTGAGCCACACCCACTTGGAAGCCCGCCCACAGGTATTTGTTTGAACCACTTTCATTCAGTCGGGAGAACTCCCACATAGTTTTGTCGGCTATTCGAGTTCGATTCTATGTCAATGCATTCTCCCTAAACAGGGACCCCAAATGGAACCCTGGTAAGTGGACGTAGGAACCAAAACCTGGTCCCCTGATGGTTTAATTTTGACCCCATCTTGAAATGTGCGTTTCTGCAATAATTTGCCAATCTCTTCACCCCTGAGGCCCCCACGAGCGAGAGGGACCGGCTGTGACTATCGGCTCTGCCATCAGCCAGGTCGCCCTCCTAGCGCAAAGATCGGGCAGAATTCAGAGCTCCAGCAGCGCCTAAGAAAACGGTTTTTTGATGCGGTTTTTGTGGAGCCCCTGTAAAATATAAAAAGAGTACTAAAAGATTACCGAAAAAAGGACTAACAGGGGGCAAACCGGTGCAATCCACAAACAGCGCATCCAAACCGTTTTCTTGAGTACAGAGACACCACAGGCCCTCCCCAACCATCGGCAGGGCATGCGCTTAGAACCTCGGCGGTTCTGATGAAGGGCTCTCAGAGCCTTGCTGGGGTCCTAGTTAGTGAAAGAAACCCCTGTACAATGCTAGTAGAAACAAAAAATAAGACTCCTTGGTGCGATACATTCTCCCTCCCGCCAGCAAAAGGCATCACGTTCCAACCGGTACTTCAAGTGACACATGCAATCAAACGTACTCACAGGCCAAACAGAGAAGTCCATTCCTGCACATCGCATTGCACATGTCCAAGGCTGTCCAACTTTGCGACTGCCTGGAGCGATTCTGTCCTGGTCAGCATAGGACCGTCCTCACACACAGGACACATCAGCCACAAATATCTACGGGCCTGGCAAAGCGAGCCAAAGTGGACCAAGTGAACACTGACAAGCCGAGGCCCTCAAGCGGCCAAGATGCCCTTGGCCAAAAATGAAAAGACCTCACAAGCGCTCAACTAGACTCGGTCCATGTAACATCCCGACTGAATCCGGCGAAGCACCAGCAGTTTCCTCTCTCTCGCAACCGGCCCGGTGCCTTTCTGAGTGATCTGGACTCTTTGTCTCTGTGCTTTCTTGTTGCAATGTCCCGAAGGCGCTTGGCCAGCAAACTCGCGAGGCCGGTACAAATCATCGACAGGGTCAGAAGGAGAGTGCCAAACCCGTAGTGTAAGGAGTCTGCTTCAGAACCATATCCCCGAAAACAAACACACAAACTGCCCCAGTGCGCCGCCCTTTCAGAAAAGGAGGTAGGAGGCCCTGGAAAAGCGCGAATCCAGCGCCGTCCTGCGTCATGCGGCCAGGCGTCAACCTGTCGCACGAAAACTGAGCCAAGCCTGGCAGGTTGGTATGGGAGCCATAGACATACTGGGATTGCCACTGAATGTGACCATAGTGCTTCTTTTCAATCAAAACCTGGCAAGGTGGGCGTTTGGGCGTTTATTCCAACCAAGCCTTCTGTCATTTGCAGTCGCAAGGCAACAGCATGTATTGTTTCTCGGGTACATAGTATCGGCATTGGCCAATGAAAACCATGCAATGCAAGCTAGGCTGCACTTGTTGTCTAGAAAGACTGGAGCTACGGAACATGTGCAAATCTCTGCCGCTGACTGACATGTGGCGAGTACAGTACCCCAGCACATAGCCGTCTTGCTCTCTACAAGAGCAACACTACAAACATGATGATGATGAGGATGATGATGATGACGACGATGATGACGATGATGACGATTATGCCGATGATGGTGGTGGTGGTGCTGGCGGCGGTGGTGCTGGTCGTGGTTGCGGTGGTAGTGCTGCTGCTTTTGGCAAGCAAAGGTTGAGAGTCGAGAGATAGAAGAAATATTAACCATTGCTCACGGCGGTTAATAAGATGTGCAACACCATCCCTGGATTCCAGCTACCACTTTCACAGGTAACCCGCTCTTTTGTTGCTATCTTTGGGTGTTGTATTGATTGTGCCCCACATTTACAAAGTTAAACCAATCTTATACAAACACAGTTTAAAACACAACAAACAACTGGATACATTGGGTGTGCTCGTCAACGCCTTATGGAACAAGTTGCCCGCCTGCAGGCTGTCCTCATGCCTGGCAGGGGGTCAACGAAAGCTATCGGCATTTCCGGAGAGCTGTTTGATAACTAATGTGGGTCTGTCTTTTTGTTGAGGGTACCCTTGTTTGTGGCTTTAAAGGGAGAGAGGAAAACCACTTGTTTTTCTTTTGGGGGGGGGTCCCCTAAAAAGACACTCCCACGATGTGAACATGCAATGAACATTACATGTACATGATAACCAACCGTCATGCTTGTAAATACTGTTCTTAGCTTGTGATGAGCTGTCAACACACGCGCACAAAAAAACAAAACGCTTGATCAACGAAGCAGCACACGTGCAGGTGGCCATTGCTTCCAAACCTGCCATGTTCTGGGTGGAGAACAGGGAATATAATTTGAAGGAAGCTTCGGAGCCGTCCTATCCGAAGGACGACACTGATTGCATCTTTACAGGCATGGGGATGCATCGAGTAATCACATGTTCATCATCTTGCAACATGCTGACTGAGGTAGCCTTTTGCGCACTGATTGAAGCCTCTCTCGCTCTAACATTATGCCCTCATCTCGCCCAGAGAGGCCACAGATCCAAAAACTACCTCAATCCGGAAAGCGCAATCTGGTAAACTCCCAATCTGGGAAGACTCAGGAAAAACTCGGAACAAACTAAACTTGGGGAAAAAACTCTTCCTTGAACTCGATCTCCCCACTTGAGTTTGAGGCTGAGTCTGGAGCTGAGTTTTCTCTGAGTGGTGTCTGAGTGCTTTCTGAGTTGTTTAAGTTGTTTGAGTTTGTTCTGAGGGGGCTGGTTGGGGAGTACTAAGCTCCAGCCTCAGCCTCAAACTCAAATGGGGAATCGAGTTGATGGCTGAGTTTTTTTCTCCGAGCCTTTTTTTCTGACTTGAAGGTTGAGTTGTCTTCGAGTCGTCCCTTGTTTTTGTTTTTCATGTTCTTCTGTGGTTTGTGTTTATTCTGAGTGTGTGGTTTCAGTCGACTTTTTGGCTGAGCTGGTTTTGAGTTTTTGTATAGTTTTGTTTTGTTCTGCTGAAAACCCTCTTGTCTGAGCTCGCATGGTCATAACACACACACAGACGCCCACTTACTCACACACTCCCTCACTGCCCACCGATATGTGCAAATTCGTGGCTTACAGAATGGCTTACAGACAAGACCCCTCATTCCGAGCTGCATAGCAACATGGGCTTGGCAAGGTTTGGGAGCTTGCAGCCTTTCCTGCGTCGCAACCCGCCTTGACACAGGTTCGGAGGGAAGGTCGATCCTGGCAAGCGGAACAGAACCAACAGACCATGTCTGCGACCGAACATTTCATGGCCCAAGATAGGTGGAGTTTCCGACGAATGCGATTTCTGAACGCCCCTGTGCAGTTCATGACGCATGTTTCTTGCTTCAGGGACCAGTCCGCCCGCTACTGCAGGGGCTTCAGCAACTCAATGCACTCCGCCCCCGAACCCAGGCCAGGGCCTATGCTCAAAGCGAGTGGCCTAGGCACACGAACCCGAACCCGCAGCAAAGCACCAGCCTGGAATTGCTATCCACGCTGAGTTTCCCAGACGAACCAAGGTGCTAAGCTTCAAGGAGATGCTAATCAAGGCTCCGCGACTTCAAGGATCAGCCACTGAAGACTAAACACCATGCACCTCATTGCCAGTGTCAGCCCGCTAGTCTTGGAACGTCACCACTCAAATTCCAGGATCTTTGGGAGATGAGTTCTCATTGCGCTGTGCCTCTGACCGGTGCGAGACCGCTGCCTCTACCTGAAATCGCTGTGCTGCCAGCATCCGGCTCGTCCTTTTGCCCGAGAAACCTTCCGCGGTGCCATCTGGCTGGTGCTGGAAAATGCCATCTGAAAGTTCCGGATGAGCACAAAATAGGTCGCCAATGGAAGCCTCTCAAGCTGGGCTCTGCAAGCCCGGGGCGAGCGGAAGCTAAGAAACCCTCTGCCAAAACTGGGCAACTAAAGCGAGCCGAGCACTTGTTTCCAAGAAATTCAATACACAGCACCTGCCCGAATCTTTGCCTACCTCTCCAGCGGATTTCCGAAGCATTCGCACGCCCCGCGAAACATCTCTCTTGGCCTTCTGCCCTGAGAGAAACCGGGCTTCGCCGAATTAACCTCTTCGCGGAGATCGGGGAGAACGCTCAGCGAGCGCCCCAATTCTGCCTCGAACGCAGCCAAATGCCACATACGCAAACGGATTCACAAGCAACTTCAGCCGTGCAGCCAAGCCAGCGGACCTATAGTATTATAAAATACAAAACCATACAAAGCCACGCAAAACCATAACCAACAGCATTTGAAACTGCCATGACAGAGAAAGTGAGGACTGCCGATTTCAAAGGGTGTCCTCTACATCCACTATCATCACGCATGCCAGATTCCCTATCGAGCAACCTTTCAGCCGCCTGCCAAGGATCTTGAGGCTAAACACGGAACAGACAGGCACAACGGTCACAGCACCCTTTTGATCATTTCCAGGTTGGCAGAAGAAACCGTCTGCTGAGCATGATATAATTCCAAACTCCCCAAACATAGTCAAGAATGGCAAACGCCTTCACACCTGCTTCTCAGCTTCTTGCGCTATGTACGTTTATTAATCTAAGCCTGCAGCACCCATCTGTTATTTGAAGCACATGTTTTTGTTCTCGCCATGATATTTCTGACCTGTCTGAAAGGAGGGTTACCCCACCACAGCGTCGATGATTCCTGCTCAATGCAAGCCCCGCGCGGCTAAAACCATGGATGCTGGAAGCTACAATGCGATGCTTAAGCTTCTTGCACCGGGGGGATGGTCATGGCTCCCTCAACATATGCCATTGCAGTGTTTGCAGAGCCGTTACTACCCGTCAACGACAACCCCGAACAGCCAACAGCCCCAATGCAAGTCTTGACCATAGCACACATGAGCATAAGCCCCGTGTTGCTTAATGCAATGCAGGAAACCAATCAACAAACAAACAAAAACAAAGTTGGCAGCTGCTCGCTTTGAGCCAGCATGTCAGGATTCCTAGGGTCATTTGTGTAAGAAACCATCCCATCAACTGAAGATGGGGCGCCGTGTGCATCTTGCAATCGGACCTGCGCTTCACCCGCCCTTCACTATTTGTCCCAAGGTGCTTCAAGCAGTCCTTGCATTTCCCATAACTTCCTCGTCCATCAGGTGGTTCTTGGTGGCAGTGCATCGAGCAAGAGCGCGTGATTCGTTTCACTTCAGGTGAGGTGAGGAAACCATGTGCTGTTGCCTCGACTCGTCTTTGAGGCAGTTTCCGTACAAGTAAATCAAGAGATAATGCAAACCAACACATCCGTTGAAGGCCCCAGGTAGACAACCAAACGCGAGCTCTGTCTTCAGCTGGACGAGATTTCGGGCGTCTCAAAGTCGGGATGTCAGCACAGCATAAGCACTCTTCAGACAGTGTGATGCCACGCTCTACTGGCTAGTCCTACCTTTGATTAAGCGGGCAAACACATAAGCTTCTCCGGCGCGCTCGAGAGTAAGCATCCCGGTGTCCCCAGATTGGTTGCAGGCGTGTTCAGAAAGCACAGCAAGGATGAATTCTCATAAGCTGCCGTATCGAATGGGAGATCAGCGAGCAAGATGGCTGTTGAACAGGGAACAAGGCTAGACCACTCAGATTTCAAAAGACACCCAGGCTGTCGCTTAGCCAAAGGAGGCGTCAAGCGACAAACCTGCACCCCCTTCCCAAACTCTGCGGGCGCAGCTTGAAGGACAATCAGTGGGGGCATGTGAACCTGAACAATTCTCTCTTAAACGTGATAGGAAGCGGAAGGCCGATCGGAACCTTGTCCAATAGGTCCATTATGGAGCAGGAAGCAAAAGATGGCAACTCGGCAACTGGAAACAAATGAACGCCGTCGGTCATGGCTTTCAACCCAATGCCCTTTGCTCACAGCCTCATTCCATCTGATCCCGGCGAAGATCAGCCCTCCTGCCCCTTGAGCCACGGTCATTGTCAAGTGACATTGGGAGGTGAATAAACGGCCACCCCCCTCCCCTTCTGCTGGGAATTGAGTGTGTCTTTTGCGCGGGGACCCCAAAATGGCTTCGGCTTCCTGGTTTCCCTGTAAAAGCCACCAAAAAAGAGAGGTAGCCTCAAAAAGAGCCACACACCCAACTGGGGGAGCTCGCCCGTTGAACAGATGGTGGATCGAAAACAACCAGTGACCTGGCTTTCCTGAGGCTTCCTTTCCGCTGCAAAAGAACACCCAAGACGCGGACAGAGGTCGGTCCACAGCAGCCTAGGCGCTGGAAAGGAACATGGAGTTGAGAGAGGACACGGTTCTCAAGGGCAAATGTGTGACAGCACTGTTACCTTTGATCCGGCGAAAGGACATGCAAGGAAGCAATGGCTAGTCCAGCAAAGAAAACGGCTTCTGTTCTCAGGTGGTGTCTGAGTCTCTCTCAATATGTATAGTCTGATCCTGAAGCGGACATCAACAGTTCCTGTTCCATGCTAGGCGCACGCCTGCAAGTTGCTCTGAGAATTCCGACACTGATCCTTTCATTTAGCTACACGTCGTATGATGCACAAATTATTTACTGGAAGAGGTGGGCCAAATCACTGGTGTGCTTGTCTATGCATCTTGATGCAACAAGTTGAAGTCCACCGTGCAGCAAATTGTGCAAACTCGCGTCTCAGACCAAACTGCGATTTCTGGACCATCATGCTCACAGGGTCCCTGTTTCCTCTATTAGTGCTTGATGTCAGTGGGGCCCTCCTTGGAGAGAATGCATGAAGGACTAGCCGCCTGATGGATAGTACGTCATTGCTGTCGGACATTGAACTGTATGAACGACACGATTCGAGGGATTTTGGTGCGCTTCTGTACTTCAGTGTTGTCTTGTTCGAGTTCGTTTTCCGATCGTTCCTCAGCTCCAAGCAAAAGGAAAAGCCAAAGACCCTCTCATCAGTAAGGACACTAGGGCACCCGTTGCTAGGCCTTGGTGCTTATAACTTCTTGGGTGGGTTTCATACGCGTCCTACTAAGTGGTCTCATGCATGGCGTTGCTTCGTATAAAGCATGGAACGCTCATGATTCGGCAACTAGACCTTTTCAGCAGCATGGGGTGATCGGGTTCTGGAACTTGAAGTGCAGAGCAATGATTGAGAGCGACCATAGGCGTCATTTTAGTTGAACATAAATGGGTTGCCCTGGTACCCTCCCAGCAATCAACATGGAACCGTTCGGCTCCTCGAAGACCATTTTCCTTTAAGGGACCCCCGAACGTCAGGCTCCATGTTCATTGGTGGGGTGAATGGTTGTCATAACACCGATCCAAACCAGTGGCTTGCTCATCTCTTGCTCCCAAATTCGATCAAAAGGACCCCTGCAACTGCAAGAAACTCCTGGGCGCCCCACTGGAAGACGACTCGTAGAGCTCAGAGATGTGTTGCCCCAGGCTCGCGAAGGCGCTCCTCACACCTCATGCAAGCCAACCAAACAAACATGGCGTGACTGGCCAATGGCAAACGCCTTTCTTCGCAGAATTGCGCCAGCTGAGAAATGCCCGCAAAAGACCAAAGCAGAATATGGTTTTGGATCCGGACTGTGCCAACGTGGGCCCTCATAATAATGACATGTTGTGAGTATGTGTCACAACAAGGGAGTCCTAAAGCTTGCCCCAAAATGGTGGTACCCTCAACAAACACGCACGCACAAACATGCGTGCAAATATATACATATACATACATATACATACATACATACATACATACATACACATCGTCAGCATTCCTCTGCTCAGAGAAAGGCCCGCAAGTCCATACAAAACTGATGCACATGCGAGCATGGCTGTTAAAAAGTGCTCTGCGGTCTTCATCGCTTGAGTCCCTCATGGCATCATCCAGTCAACGATATTGGATTCCGTTGCATTCCTAAGTTTGCCAAGAAATTACTAGACTCTGATGCAGGGCAATGACGACACAGCATCAAAGTTTACCGCCTTAGTTCTTAGTCCGGCTCAAAAAAAACAATATGACTCAGGCCGGATGGCTTCAACCTTCATTTCCGCCCCGTCAGACCTGGTGTGCAAACTGCCAACATCGCAGCAAGGAACGCATACATGCCGATGAACAACCTGAACCAATGCCACACTTCTGCTCAACTCGCAGAAGCACAGCAAGGCAATGCCGAAGCAGCATTGTGCCAGAATGCAATACTCTGTCATCCTAACCAAATACTTGTGCAATGAAAAGATGTGAAGCCTCTCATCGACCGTTTTCGGCCAGTGCACACTGATGCTAGACTAAAGAGCAGCAATACTGATTCGAACATTAAAAACAGCACTAGTTACATTAGAGTCAAATGACGGGAGCAACTGTGACCAAGTACTGAAAAGACAATACGCTGGAGCTGAACAAGAAGTTCATAAACACCACACACCGTGCACACATGGTTTTGGCATATTATGTGAATGTGCCAAGTCAGTAAAGGCACGGCCAGTTCGAAAAGGGAGGGTCACTTGATGTGATCGAAATGTCAATAACCATGATAATAATAATAATGATCAAAACAACGCAAACGAAACAAAAAGAACTATCCCCCGACCAAAGGAAGTGGGCGGGAAATGAACACCAACGGGCTGGCGGACAATCGGGCTTGAAGCGAGGCAAAGGCACTTTGTCGGCCCTTCTCCAGCAAGCCATAGACAGACTTGGTGTGCTCCTTCCCGATGACCGTGGCAACGATGCTCTTCAGAAGTGTGTCCAAAACCTGTGAAGTCAGCTCGTTGATCCCATCGGCAAATTGCAGAGGCTTTCTATCAACCGCACTGATGAGTTGAAAATAATTGTGGTTGCTTTTAAAGACACCGCTGACAGCCAGCCTGTAACATAACTTGGCACGATCTGAGGCAAGGACCACTTGCACAGCGACCATGAGCTGGCCGTCTGTGCCAACCTGGTATGGGTGGATCAGGTTGTTTTCGGCACCACTCGTGACACATGCTGCTGACAAGGAGCACGAGTCCCAGCATGGAATACTAAGTTCTGAAGCTTAAACTAGTTGCATTGCGCTTCTCGGCATGCGTGCTTGATTGGTCAGGCAAACACGCATTGCCCATGTAAGGCTTCGGCTTCAAGTTTGTACCGTGAGAACTGTTGACAGATTCAACGGAATCTGCGAACCTTGAATTGAAATGGATTCATTTGAGCCACCCGTGCACCACTTTGGCAAAGCTTCTACAACGGCATGAGTGCCCTCTGGCAAAATGTGGAGAGCAAGTTAAGATATCAGGAGATGACTATCTATGTTTCAACTGCCTTGTACAAAGGATGGTCATGATATTCTCAGATAACGTACAGGACCTAACTTTTGAGCCGAAAACAAGAGTGCCGACTATAGGTGACCTTTTGGGAAACTAGATGGCCCTGGCAAATGGGGCATAACACCCATCTAAACCAGTGGCTTGCACATAGCCAAACTCACCGAAAAGGACGCTTCCGCATGCCTCGCCTCAGCCTGGAAGTCCTCATAGCACAAATCCCCCACCGCCACCCGTGGGCCAACATTGAGGAGGGAAGTGACCACCTGTGCGCCGATGTCGGAGATCACCACCTCGGGGGCAAAGTGGCTCGTTCTTTTTCCGGGAACCCGCGTGTTGGTTGCAAAGGAAAATCCACGGGAAAACGACCATTTTAGAGGTTCCCTGATTTTGAGACAGACCCAGATGGGAGATTGCTGTTGCGCTAGCACGGGAAATGGCTTTGCGAGGCAGGACGAGGAACGTATCAAAGACCTGCATTTTTACTAATTCTAAAAACTGACTTTAGGGATCTTCAACTAAAGGCCCTTTATCATGGTGAGCTCGCCATAAAATAGGCAGCAAGACGTGACGCAAGCGAGTCCGACTGGACACGTGCAATCGCACTGTCAAAGTTTGGCCAGGACCAGCACATGACGACTTTAAGCGTCACATGGGAGTGTGTTTTTTTGAGAATACCAGTTGCTTTGTTGGTTTTAACGGACAACCAAAAGGACATCACTGCGGTCCCCGAAAAGCAAACGCACCACCATCATGCTGTTGCGAATTGATCAGCACGCATCAAAACGTTGCTATAAACCTGCATAGGCCGGCCATAAAACACGAAAGGCCAACAAATGGGTGTCTTTTTGCGAGCTCCCGTTTTTGGGGTGGTTTTGCGGGTGGCTTTAAAAAGGAACAAAGGACATCCACCACTTTTGAGAGTCCCCGGTTTTGAGACAAACCCACATTGATTCCTGGGTTACCCAGGCAATCCTCAAGCTCGCCCGATCGCGCCTTGTGCAGGACCAGGTCTGGCACGGAGGCGTCCTGCTGACTTACTCCGTGCCAGCTGAGTATCTCTAGATCATCCAGTCAAGAATTTCGATGTTCATGTTCATGCTTCCAATGACAGGTCGTCACCCTGATGAGGCGCAGAGGGTCCTGTCAGAATTTGTCAAATGGATTGTTTCTTCTCATAATGCAATTCTAATGCTCGAGCAGCAGCTCGGTGACCAACTTGCCAACTACATGCTTCCGATTGTAGTACAGGTGTTGGGACCACCCTAATTGACGGGGCAGGGTACCCAGTAAGTGGTTTGCCTACAACCATGGCTTTGGTGGGATATCTCACCATGGTTACTCTTGACGTGCCAGCTGCCCGTTGAAGTTGTCAGGAGCTCTTACGGTTCAATGCATCCCAGCTTGGCAGCAGACAAACAACTGGACCCAATGACATCGCTACCTGCTTCTCCCCGTTTTGTGTCCTTGTCCGGCTGAGCGTCCTGCGCGTGTTCTCCATTCCTGAGCCGATGTTAACAACCCCGAGAGTAGGAATGGCCGATTTCTGCTGGTGAGTGGGAATCATGGCCTTTTACGGATCAAAGTGTTGAACATCAGGTGAGTGGGAATTGTGGCCTTTTCAGGATCAAAGTGTAGGTCAAGCCAGCTGCCAAGATTCAGTTTCAAGAGCACCGTGTCTACGTTGGACGTGGTGAGGGACTTCTCGTAGATGACGTCCACATCCTTAAACATCACCTCGCGGAGGAACGTTGCCAGGCCAACCGTTGGATGGTCCCCATGGCAAGCCCAGGATCCCCAGGAACCCTCGGTACCTTAGACCACGTGAGGATCCGAAGACGGACACCTGAGAGCATCATTGTCAGAGCTTCATGCGCGAGCGCGTGCCAATGCCGAGACAAATATGTCCAGTTGTATGCTGGCCGCCGCACATGTTGCTAAAAGGTTTGCTCGCGACTTCAATGCCTTGTTTGGAATCCTTCCACTTCAGCCCAACACATGTGATTCAGCGAAGGAAAAGGTTACACCAATGTCACCCAGACTGGATGCACGCACACCAAGCTCACTGCAAACAGGAGCTCTCGCGCAGGCCATCCCAAACGCTATTGGGCATGATCTCCTGGTTTCCCGAAGAAAAACAATATAGTACCTTAGGATGGTTACCAATACCAAGAACATCTGATTCAGTGGTGCATAATCACCTCTGACTCGACCCAAACGAAACAAGTGATTTCGCCTGGGCCCATTTAGTGGTCCACTTTTACATTCAAAACCTTTCTGACCTTCCACTGGCCTGTGGCTTTCTACAGAGATGTGACACGACATTGATCAGAAACATTCAGCCCATGATCCTTTGCTAGCATGTGAAATCAGAATCTGACAGATTTAGATGAAATCCGACATCCAATCCGTAGCAACACATGCAAGCCGCTACAAAACAAGTACACGTCTTCCACCTGACGGCTGGATATCCTCGGCTTCGCTCCTTTTGCGGGCGCTTCTGGCGCACCTCTTGGATCTCGATCTTCTTGCCGCGGCTCATGATAAGTTCCTGCAGGTCTAAGTCAATGATCACCTTCGCGGCGGTTTTCCTTGCAATTGGCCTAAGGCTTCTTGATTGCACAGGGCTTTGAAGGCACTGAAAAAACCCACGGTCAGGTCCAGCGAAAGGCTTCGGACCTGTCAGAACAAATATATCTGCCAGGCCAAACCATGGCCGTGAGAAAGTCCAGGATCGGCCCGAAAGCATCGACACACAAAACAGCTACTTGGTTGCCAGCGCCCCCCCCCCCAACCCAATTTCGATACATTTGCTCACGACGCATCCCGGAAGCTGGATACCTGGGTTTTTTTGCAAATCGCCCAGCAAACCAGGCTGGGTTCAGTCCTCACACGACCCTCTCGCTTGCCTAAATAGTAAAGGGGTCTGGCACAGAGCATGAGCGACCACCCAACATTCGTACTTCTGGGCGTGTCTTCTTTTGAGGATACCCGTTTTGGGTGGTTTCAAAAAACGACCAAAAGGACATACCCATGTATACTTAGACATGGTTCATTTTCGCGCTGGCAAAGCAGGAGAATCGTGTCCTCAGAGGGGGCTTCATTCAGGTTCCGTGTTCAGACCGTGCCATAACTCAGTGGACATTCGAACAAAAGTTGGCTTAGTTTGGGCCAGGGAATGAGATTTCTCAGATTGTATAACATCATGACGAACACCAGGAATTGCAGGATGTCATGTGCTGCAATGTGTTCTTCAAGCAGTGTCACCTTAAAACTGATACACTTGCAAGGCAGCCACTGCGTATATATATATATATATATAATATGTATACGCTGTATAAGGGAGTCAAAAGGACAAGTCTCCGAGCATCCTCTACTCCCAATCTCTTGACCATCACATGCGATGGCCGTCGAGGGCCCGCGCCCCCATCCCAAAGCCCAAGGGCGTGATCACGCCGGTGTGAGGTCTGATAAGGTTTGTCCTTTCTGAGGTCTTGATTAAGACTCTACTTCAAGGCCCAACATCCGCTATCTGAATTAGAACCCCCAGACTTCATCTGATTAAAACTTCTGCACCGAAGCGGAAGGTCTCCAAACGGCTTGGCACAGCCGAGTCAAACTCTTGGCAGTTGAAGTGCCGGGCGCGCCCTCCGCGCCTCACCGGCTTTCATCAAGTACTCTGAGTTGAAGCCCTCGGGGTTGTGGATGGTGAGGCCGCTAAGCTCAATCTTGCCAGTGAAGGCATTCATGCTCAGCTCCCCCAACTCCTCAGCGAAAAAACATGGCAGCCGAGGCAACAGAGGCCGTCCGCCAAGAAAGACATGATGCCAAGAGCTTGCTTTCTTTGGTCTGGGAATATGGGAATCTTGCTTTTGGCGGCAACATGCCGTCTGGCTGTGCATCTTTGAATTCCTGAGCCTCTCATTTTGCCTATCACAAAGCCTGAGAACAGGATCCAACAAGAGGGTGGGACAACCTCTCGACGCCATACATATTCTGATCTGGCCACCGTATGCTTCCCATGAGCAATTCGCCTATTGATTCATCGGATCTGGGTGCGATGCGAATCGTGACCTTCGTGGTCCTTTGAACCCACTGGGGCTGCGGCAACTTCAGCGCCGAGCACCTCAGATAGCCATCTGGCTTGAAGAATCAACATCGAAAGGGCCCTAATGCATACAGCCCCTTTTCTGTGGGCGATCATGTTGCAACCCGGAAAAGTGGAAAAGTGCGGATGTCGCCCGGACCATACCTGACCATTCTGAAAGCTGGATGTAAACGGAGCACAAAACTTATCTACACCAGCGGAACCCATATTTCTAACCAAACTAGCGGATCGAAAGAACACCTATGATGTCGACATCTGCCCCCAAAACTGTCAAGCAGTCAAGCAGCGGAGCTGTCGAAGCGTTGCAGCAAAGACTTCATGGCGGAGCCCATGAGATTGCTGCGCAGGCTGCTCCTGAGCGCTCTTTAGCCGGGAAAACACGGCTTTAGGCGGCCGAAAACGCAAAGGGAGGTTGCTCTTTTCAAGCCGCTGGCAAACCCGAGAGGCCATGGGCTAAACATACCGAGAGCCCGGAGCATTTGTTGTATTTCCTTACGATCTTGGACTCAGGGTACTGCTTGATGCATGCTCGATTTCCTCTTAGAAGGACTTGCTGGCTTGCTTCCTGCCTATCAATCGATGCTTAGCTTGCCAAAAAGCATATCCTGATGAAGAAAACGATCGGCCTTACCAACTAATACATCTGTCCCTTTGGGTTACCTTTGGAACACACAATATTTGGAAGAAAACACAAGGATGGTTAATACTTGTAGATCCTAAAGCAAATATTGTTACGCATCCTATAGAAACACATATATAAGCAATGAACTACTGGAATATGAACAACAACAAATTGCTGATGACATGCAAATTCGGATAGAGGTGGAACAAACAACCACCATTTTGTTATTGTAACTTTATCATCATGGTATCGCCCTCTGGTCCTATATCATCTCTCTTTCATGTGCTTGGCTCCATCTGTTTCTTTCTTAATCTATCTGATCTTCTCTTTTCCTTATTGTATTGTATCTTTATTGGTATTTGCTTGTGAATATGATTACATTAAGGGATATGACACGAAATGAAAATAAGATAGGCATTACAACGGAGATTGATGGCTTGCTTCCCTCTCTCCATCCGTTGCATTGCAGTACAATACGATTCCAAACAATAGAGATAGTGTGATAAAGACAACAACTGCATGAAACTGCAGGTGAATTCTTAAAGGTGACAGCACCACATTAATTTCAGAGTATGTTGAATCAGTAGCTGTGATTGCCAACTTGGCCAGGTAGGGCGCTCGAAGGTTTTGAGCGCGTGATTAAGCCAAGGGAAACCGGAAAGTTCGTTTGGGATCCTTTTTGGCCTTGAGACAAATCCACATTCGATTCGCCAAGGTGCTTGTTGGTCTCTTCCTCCACCTGCTGAATGGCATCCTCCTACAGGATACTTGCAGGGGCAGAGTACATAAAGCAGTGAGCAACCACGGTACCCTGAGGAACCATGGTTAGAGCCATGGTGAGCCTTAAAAAAAAAGCGAGCACCCTTGCCCCTTTTGGAAGTTGTCGGGGCTGCAGAATGTCCTGCGTCTGGACGCGTTTGATGTCGCTGCACACATCACACCAAGCATGTGACTGTTACTAGCCTGCATCAGAGGCCATCAATTGCATGGTGGCTTCGAATGCGGATGCTTAGGCCGACAAGCTAGTCAAACATTCAATGAACAGAATGACAGATTCCAAACTGGCTCCTTAGGCTCCTTGACTGTACTGCTGATGGGATGTTTCACTCGAATCTTTCATGTGCAGCAAGCCTGGCCAGCCCAGGGACGCTCAAGAGGCCGTCAACTTCATACCAACTCCCACAAGCTAAGTTGAAAGTGCACGTCATGGACCTGGTCCCAAAGGGCAGTCTGAAGTAGATTAAGTGTTCTACACAAGGCCTGTGTGTTGCCTTTTGAAACGGTGGTAGGAAAAAACCGAAATCGAAAGCTACCACCATAATCTGAAACCCATGGTCGACAGAACTCGGCACTGGCAACCGGACGAACTGGAAACTCCTCACCTAATTCTCGACCTTGCCTCACGCATCTAGGAAGGTCTCATTTTACTACTGTTGATCAGCACTTGGTAGGGAGTTTGTCACACAAATTGGAAGACTTCACACTTCCTAGTTGCTGCAGGACATGTGTCCATCAACAATACTGACATCGTGTGTTTGGCTCAAACAAATAAACCATATTCTATAAGCGTGTTTTTATTATTCTTGGCGATAGGCAGAAGTTGTCCTGCCATGCTTGGCTGTCAGTTTTGCGCGCAAACAAATATGCAGAAACTCATGTCACAAAAACCATGACGCTTTACATCGGTTTACATGGTCATTTCTGTTATTGAGGGAACCCTTATGAACCTGTTTAGGCTGGTTTAGACAAGGAAGCCAAGAGGAAAACCCTCCGTTTTGGGCGTACCCCACTAAGATTCGTGGAATCGACTCTCAGCGATTCTCAATTGGAGCCTTTTCGGCGGGAAGGTCGGACGCTTCCAGCCGGCTGGGCCCCATTTCCAATCACCAAAGATTCGGTCGGAGCTTAGCGGCTTCTCCAAGTCAACACTGTGGGCTTCTGAGCTGAATTCCTTGTTTCCTTGGTGGTTCCCAGCAGTCCGGTTCCTAAGGTTTCTAGGGTTCTTAGTTGGTTTAGTGGGGGTCCATTTAACCCACTCACAGTTCGTCACTTTTCTGAGGGGATCTGAACACGGACAGCCCAGTTTCCAGCTTCTGCCCTGTTGACCTTTGAAAAATTCGCTGGCCCGCTGCCCTGTTTGCTTTTGGCCCGGGGCTCTGGCCCTTCCGCAGGGCAGAACCACGGCACCCAAGTTTGATCAGCACCAAAGTCTCGACAGCAGAAGGACCGCGGAATGTTCACCGCGGGATGTTCACCCCGAACATCTTTTTGGGCGACACCAGGGAGTTTTGCAGTTCCAAATCAAAGGACACCACGTTGTCACTTCCCAGGGCTGCGGTTGGTGCATATCCAACCCGTTGAGAGTCTGGGGGCTGTAAGTGTCCAATCACGCGGCCTTCTCTACATCAAACAAAACAACGAATGCAGTTTTCCATCCACTGCTTGCTTGTACAGGATGGAAGCCTCATCATTGCGTCACCAACATGTCAAACATGTTTGCTTCATTTCAAAGGAACCCCCTTTGCCCCTGAACAAGGAAAACGCGAGCGCTTCTGGAGAAGAAGACATGGGCAACCCCTCCGACTGTCCTTTGGCTTCGTCTCAGACTTCGACTCGGCGCTCGCCGCGTTGGCCTTGGAGTCGGAGGCTGGCTCCGCTTTCTGCCTGCGCCCCTCGACTTCGAGGCTTGCTGGTGCCATAGGTAGGGAATGCTTGCGAATGAACCGTTTTTCTAGGGCTACCTTCCCCATTCTTTCCAAGCATCCTTCTTTTCAGGAAACCATCAGAAACCCGAGGGGAAACAGCCGGTTTTTGAACAGGACGATGGTTGAAAAGAATGGGGAATCAACCGCTAGAGATTTTGGTCCCCCTTAAAGGAAACCACCAGTTGGACGGTTGGTCCATCTCGTGGTCATTCCACTTCTCATTTCTGTGGCTATCGCACCATCAAAAAAGTGCAAAATTATGGCATGAATGCCAGGCTGCCAGGCAAAGAACCCCTAAAGCGTAAAGCACAATCTCGTCTATGGAAACAAGCTCGAGTTCTTCCAAGGTTAGCATGCACAGTCATGTCCACTACATCACGCAGTTGCTCTGTGATCTTCAGTAGACAAACATGAGGAGGACTGCATTCCCGGTGCAAGATGCATTCCCAAGCAAAAACATGGAATTCAGAAGTTCTTGGTCGTCTGTTCCTGAAGTGCACTGCGCGCTTCACATTTGCCTACAAGGCCATGGGTTCCAGGGACCGCGACATGCATAGCAGGCATGAGAGGTGCCTCACCATGTTCACCATGCCCTGGGGGCTTCAAAGGTGGCTTGCTCTGCACATCGCAGGTAGTGGATGCCACACCAAAACCAGATCTTGCCTTTTGCCTTCTTGCCTTTCCGTGATCCAAAAATAACACGCGCAACTGCCCCCCTTTTCCTGTCTAAACCTCCGATGTCGTTTCTTTTCCTTGATGCAAACAAACTCCTCAGAGCTACCCGAATCAAATGGGGTCATAACATGCCTTGCTCAAGTCAGCCAGCAAGCAAAATCCAGTACGGAAACACAACTAAAGAGCAGATTAAACAAATGGAGAGTCACAGGTCCAGCAAACAAATCCAGTACAAAAAAACAACAACAACAACAAATCAGATTACACAGCCCAGATTGAAAGTCAGTGCCTCTGTACCAAGCTTTGCTGCCAAGCTTTGCTGCCAACTTGAGAGGGGAAAAACGTGGCGTACAGATTCTCACTTGCCCGTTAGGGACCTGGAAGTAAAAGGTTAAACTTTTGGTCCCATGACTAGTTTATGGACCAAAATGGGAAAACCAAAAGGTCCAAAGGCCGATTTGCATTGGGCAACTGAGGAACAACTTTGGGTATATTATATATTGCCCCACTGCCAGCCTCCTGCGAGACAGCAGGGTTGGCAAATAGCTGCTGGACATGGCTATCTGATGGACGAGGCTTGACGCGCTTGAGGCTTGCAGGAGCTCAATGCAATCATGACCTGGTCAAACATAGGTGCTCTGGCAATGCGAGAAGCCAACCAAAAGGGCGCTCACCGAGAAAAGGGTATGGAACGCTCCCCGGGCGCATCCCGAACATGGGGAATCTGCCACTCCTGCACCCCAGCAACCACTTCAGGGCTGTCCGGCTTCTTTGCTTGTTGCTCAGCCGTGCACGTCCCTCAGTTTCCATTTGAGGGATGCACAAACTATCGCTTTCACCCCCAGATAAGTGCAGGCGGCACACGGGGAAGCCACAAGGTCCAACATGATACTCGCATCTTGAGGAATTCGCTTCAGAAGACAACTATCCAAGTACTACTCTGGAAAAAACATGAATGGGGCAAATCATGGACTCCTGATCTTAGGTTCAACCAAGCAATACATGGGTTCAAAAATAAACCACCAGGAGACCACAAGTTTTGGTCCTTGGTTCCATTTATATACCAGGGTTCCATTTTGGGGTTACCCCATTTTTGACCCACAGCCACATGTCAATGGACTTCGTAGCACCGAAGTTCTTAGCCCGCCGCCAGGTGCAGCTGTTCTTTGAGCTGGCCGAGCCTGGTGAAGCCACCGGACCCTCCGACTGGAAGAAATAAACTCTGACCTTGTTACGTCTTTCTAGAGAATGCCTGTCAATTTCTTCATTCTGCTTAAATGAACCAAGGCCTGGCACGGCAAAAAAGAAACAGCTGCTTCAACCGCATGCCAGAAAAAAAGCTATCCACTTTCACCAATCTCTGCTTCGGCGGAAGTGCATTCCAATTGAGCTTCGCTCGTGGGGTGGTCTATAAAGGACAGGACGGAAAGGATTGCTTATAGCTGACTAGCAAGTCTCCTGCTCATCTCGCGCTTGTTGTCACCCCGCCCCCAAAGCATGTCAAAAGACTTGCCTCAAACAAGAAACAATTTAGATGGCTCTTTTAACCGTGGTTGTAACCTAAAATGCTAAACCGAGCATTCATGTTTGCACTCCTACATGACAACAATAACTCAGAGCCTGTCTAGGGGTGGTTGCGGGGATGTTCTCAACCAACAATGCTGCGATACACAGATTTGAGGACTATGGGCATGTTCATGATTCCTCACGCTAGACATCCAAATGCCCCGTCAAGGAGTGGACTACAATCCCCATTAATCCCGGAACACGAAACATACGAATCACGAACTACGAACTGTCTTGTGAATCTGCACTTCCACAACTGGCAGCACGCAAACAGCACTAGCTCATTCTTTGTCTGCCCTTTCATTTCGCCAGGAATACTGAACATAGACCTGCTGCTGCTGCTGCTATTTCTGCTATGACTAGCACTGGGACGACTAATACTACTATTATTCCTACTACTAATACTACTACTACTACTACTACTACTACTGCTACTACTACTACTACTACTACTACTACTACTACTACTACTACTACTACTACTACTACTACTACTACTACTGGCCCTACTCGTTCTACTACTTACCACCACCACCACCACCACCACCACCACCATCACCACCACCACCACCACCACCACCACCACCACCACCACCACCACCACCACCACCACCACGCCCATCAGCATCACCATCACCACCACTACTACTGCTACAACTAGTACGACTTCTACCATTGCTGCTGCTCCTGCTCCTGCTCCTCCTGCTGCTATTGCTACTGCTATGACAACTACTATTCACAATGGTATTACAGCAATATGAATGCTCGAAATGCCCAGGTTCCGTCTCAAAGATTTCAGCCAGCGGCGCCCCCAACTCCTTGGCTCCCGGCTGCCGGTCCCGCTCGGAAAGGAGCTGCGCCTGAGGGAATTTCCTGAGGGTGCTTCTCAAACTGGACCAAAGATGGCAAGGGTTTCCTTTTCTTTTGGTTTGCCGAAAGAACAAAGCGTGAAAAGGGGGGGTCCTTGCTTTTGACATTTGAGGAAGCCCGGGATGAGGCATATGGGTGTATCAACTTTGCTGACGGTGCTTCTTTGGCGTGCGCTAAAGGGACACTCAAAGCAAAACCAACGCATAATTTTGAGACAACCCCGTGTAAAGTACTGACCACATTGACGTAGACCCAATCCCCAAAAGCAAGCTCTTCCTAAACTACGGCGTTTGGGGTTCCAGGGCATGTTAAACAAGGAGGGGCAGTTGTAGATGGTGCTGAAAGAAGACCACCTAACAGCTATTTGAGTCGGTGACGTTGGCGCAGGCCCAGTTCATAAGCAAACAAAATGGTGGGCCGGGAAATGCAGTTTGTACCCCAAAGGTAAGGGCTATCTCTTAAGATAAACTATGTTTTTGTAGTCCTTGTTGCAATCATCACGGTTCCCCGACCCACCAGAACAACTTGCACAGCAAAAGTAGCA
>CAUJNA010000447.1:906055-966055 GCA_963377175.1 Effrenium voratum
CATTAGAGGTATCCAGAAGCCCTACGTTTGATGGACGGCGTTCACCAGCTTTGAAACAGCTAAAGAGTCTAGTCAAACTGCTGGAATGTGCCTGGCAAACAACTCTTCAGCTTACAGCTGATGTTTCTACCAATTAAAACGGCTATCCGACAATGACACCAATGATCCAAGAGATTCCTAAAGCCAATCAGTCGCTGTGGATGTCACCAAGGAATTGCCACTCAGAAAATGAACAAACAGGGTGCAGGCGCTCCCACTTTTCAGATTCTGCATTGGTGCTCGGCTCGTGTTGCGCCCCAAGCAACTCCATCTACGTCCCCCACGAACTGCAAGTATCCCCGCTCATTTGCAGCACCACAAACAACGTGCAAAGCTCTGACAATCAACCACTAAAGTAGAGAACAAACACACCAAAGGTATTCATCAAGCACGCACAACAAGCACACATCTGTGCAAGTGGGACTACACCAACATGAATTCTCAATCAAAATTTAGCTTAGGATCGAAGTCTACCAGACTCCCAACTCGCCGAGGCCACTCTCCGGCTCACTGAAGAATCAGCCCCGTGGCTGTGGTGCCCTTCCTGCCTTCCATTTGCTTAAGCCCTCTGCAAAAAACAATCCAGTAGTGATAGATTCCCTTTAAAACTAACAGGGGAAAATAAAACATATTCTCAAGCAAATGGAAGCTTCTGCACATCGGGCACTGCAGTTGGCTCCTGCGACACGTGACGCAGACCGTGTGTCAGCAAGGCACCGGTGCCACCACCGGCTGCGGCAGGGCGAGGCCTCGCCGGTGCTTGGCCCCACTGGGCGGTGATCTCAGCGCGCCAGGTGCAACCTTCCATTTGCACTTTCGGCCCAAGGGAAAAATGAAAATATGTTCAGTAGCGATATATTTTCTTCCTAACCAAAAAGGGAGAATCAAAATATTATCAAGCAAATGGAAGCAACAATGGTCCTGATGCCAATCTCCCACATAGACTTGGGCGCCCAAGTTCCGCAGGCTCTCCGCCTCCTCCTTGGCAACAGCATGACGGTTCATGGCGGATTTCCTCGGGAAGCCTGGGCACGCAAGATCCATCCAAGCGCTGGTGTCGCCTGCATCTGCAAGTCTCTCGCAGTCTTCCAGGAACTTCTTAAGCCAGTCCTTGGTGAATCTCTGAAACTCCCGCACCCTCTGCTCCTCCTCCTCGACCCTTTGCCTCTGCTGCACTGCCTCCGCTCGGTCCCTCAGATTCCCGAAGAAGGACATGGCGCTAGGCGGCCCAGCGCGTCGAACAATGCGCTGGCGAGCCCCGATGTCTGAGCCAAAGATCACAGCTGCAGGTTCCCCCCTGTGTCAAAGGTGAGCTGCCTCCTTCTCAGGGGCCACTCTTTTCGTTGACGCGGGTTGGGTGTGGATTTCCAGAATTTGAGGCTGTCTGTTCACTTTAGCAAGTTGAGTGACAAACATCAAGCAATCACTGAGCAATGCAACTTCCCAATCACTGCCCGCACCCACTGATCTGTCAATTCCACGGCAACTAGTAATTTGCAAGAAATGCGCTGGCAACAAATTGAAGATACTGCCTGCCTCACTTCAAACTGACTCAAAGTCCTCGGGTACGGCTGTGCAGAAAGCGGGCGTGTCTTTTTGATGGTACGCCTTTTGTTGTGGTGTTCAAGGGAAACAAAGAAAAACACCACTATTTTGCGAGTCCACTAAAAAAAAGACACTACTAACATGGCACCTGTGGGAGGGTACCTGGAAGATCAGCTTCCTCTTGGAAGGAACCCTTGTCAGTGCCATGCTAGTCGGAGTGAGGGTACCCACACCGTTTTATCAGGCCTCCTCAAAAGAGATTGGACGACTGAGGCAACTTGCGCTTGCCCCCGCCCGAGACCATATGGCTTGCCCGCGCCCGCCTGGTTGCGAAGCCTTCCTTGGGCCGAGTCGAGAGAATGCATTTCCCCCGGTTTTGTAGGGAACCAAGGGAACCAGCCTTTACAGACCAAAGAACAATGGCGCAGAGCTACCTACTACAAAGGTAGCTGGGGCAACTGGCATCTGGAAAAAACGTCATATTGTTTCATGCCAGCGCGCCCGCGAGGTTTGGCTTGCTGGGAATTCAACGCGGGTGTTGGGAAATGGGACTTCCATCCCGAGAGCACCTCACCCTCCAAACCGACAAGAGGGAAGCTAGCGGGCGACCCTTGCACGCGCTCCAATTGCTGACTGCAGGACCGCCTGTGAAATGTGTGGTTTGTCATCCATTGGCTTGCCCAACGGACACTCGGTAGCTTTGGAGCAAAACACCATAGTCAACATGAAACACAGCTAAGCTAGAATTTGCATGGCTGCAAGCATTATCGAAGCCTGCATCAGAATGTATCCGTCCACACTCCCATTTTCCAAGCATAACAGGAAGGCTTCCTGCGAGTCTTTGAGCACCTGCTGAGCCGAATTCCCGCGCGAGCTCACTCGCCGCCCAGAGCTGCACCGCGCCACATGACGGCTGCGAAGCGCCGGCCCGGCCGCGGCGATCTGAAGAGCTTGCTATGAGACCAGGCAAAATCTCGACAGAAGGCGGTGGTTGCAACAAAAAACGACCCCCCCCCCAAAAAAAAAAACAACGTAGAGCAACATCCAATGTTCAACGCAGATCGCAGCTGACGTTTGTTTAGCTGAGTCAAAACACAGTTGGTCGGTGGATCTGTGTTTTGTGCGCTTGCCAATCTATGCGGGCCTTCGGGAAGGCCAAACATGGACATGGCTGTCGAAAATCACTGGGGATTCCTATCGCCAAGCCTTATGACTACTTTCGCCTCAGTTCCCTTTGTATCACAGAAAACAGTTTTAAAAACCAAAAGAAACTCCATGAATAAAGCATACAATCAGGCTTGTCTCAAAGTAGGGAAACTCTTCTTGGATGGTCTTAAAGGGAAACCAAATGGAAACCAAGCACCAACCACCTGCATGAGCTCCCCAATTCTAATTTTGAGAACTCCCTATTGACACAACTCCAATTCTATTTATCCAAACCACCTGAAATATCCGCTCCTAGAGCTCGCTCTTGGCAGCTGCAAAGCCCAGTTTGTCCACCGTGAGCTTTGCCAGGCTGCCGGCGGACAAATCCGCGCCCCGCAGCAGCTCTCGTTGGTTCTTGGACACCCAAAAGACCTCAGGGTGGGACCTGAAACCTGTTGGGTGTCATTGGGAGTGTCTTTTCTTTAGCTGGACCCCAAAAATGCTTGGTGTCCTCTTGGTTTTTGAGGTTGGACCCAAAACATGCTTGGTATCCTCTTGCTTCCCTTTGAAACCTCCCAAAAACAAGCCATATGTTTTGGGGCCGCGAACCAAACATTAGCCAAAGACCCAAGTAGGAACCTTCTTGGTATCCAACAAAGACCAGAGACCTTCTAGGGTCTGAGACTTGTTCATTTTCGGCGAAAAAACAGGAGTTGAGGGACAACAGCGCTTGGCTTCAACAGAAGCAAGGACTTCAGTTGCTGGTTTCGGCTCACAAGGTTTCAACGTGCCAGGGCTTGGTTTAGGGTCCACAGTGCTTACAGCTTCCGAATTTGATTTTGGCCAACTCAACAGCGTTCTCCAGGTTTCAGGATGTGGCATTGAGCGGTCGTTCCGGACAAATGCACGGTCAAAAAACATGTTTACACCTTGCCATGAACTCAACGGCTACGTACTTCAACACGCCATTCTCCAGCGTGAAAGGTTCTTGGATAATGCCCATTTTGGGCAACTCAAGGCCTGCGGTGCTGGCACGTCCTCCTGGGCGGAAAACCGAAATCCAGTGAGGCTCAAAACATATCAAAAAAGAAGACATACCCGTAGGGGGGCTTCTCAAGATAGTCCTGTACGGTAGGTTTCCTTTTGGTCCCCTGTAGACACCAAAACATCCTTGGCCAGCAAAAGGCGGAACTTGTTGTTCGCCTCTAATATGGTCCAAAACCAACAAGTCTCCAGTGCGAAACGAAACTCAAAAAGTGAGTCCTCTCCGATGCGAAGGGAGCTGGCGCAAAAGGCGCTGGCATCCTCGTTGCAGTCGCAGCACACAGCGCCCACTTTGGCCAGCGCGTCCATGCCGAAAGGGCCTTGCGCTCAACCGCAAGCCTAATTCAAATAAGGGGAAATGTATCCCAATCACACGTAAATCGGGTTTTCCTCATCTTCAGGAGTGGCGCTCATATTTTGGGTGCTCTTTTGGACATGTGTCAGGTAATTTGAGAAATCGAGTGAGGAATCGAAACCATCAGTCATCTTGCTTGTTTACGAGGCTTTTGAAGACACGACAATTGCAGTTACTGGCGGTAGCTCAGACACACCGTGGTGTAGCCATGACCCTCCGGGTGCATTGACCAGGATACAAAGCAATCTCTCAAGCAGATCCCCACGTTGCCCGGCACCAAGAACACATCCCAAAAACGACTTTTCAGGTGCACGTGCCAGGGGTACATAGTTTAGTTCTTCGCCAGGAAGTAGATCTGCTTCTTTGTGTTAAAGCACTTGTTTGTTGTTTGAACATCACCCTTGATATCGCTACTTGCATAAATGTTCCTGCCTTGGTACTACTGAAACAACTCTTCGCATTTGATCAACTGGGCCAAGTTCCTAAAGCACCCAAAATCCGAAATTGACCGCCCCTTGTCCCCGCCTTTGGCTGGCAGGTTTGCGGAGAACTCGTACTTCTCCGCCAGCGCTTGCAGCCGCTCCCTCTTCTTCTTGGGCTTCTTCAGAGCCTACGGCCAAGGGAGGAGCTCTTAACACCGCTGGGAAGACAGAGGCTTTGGACCATAGGTGTCCCTTTAGGGCAAATAGATGGGTTTCCCTGGTAGATGATTAAACCACCACGTAATTGTTCTACCAAAACAACCAAAAAGGGCACCTATGCTTTGGACGCGAAAACTGAACAATCCAACTGGATACATTGCCTCAGATGCTCGGTGGCATGGGAAACATGGGCATCCTTTTCTGGCTGGTTGAGTTTCAAGGGGAACCCTTTTCAAAACTGGGGCTGGTTGGGGCCCGAATCCAGAATGCACAAGCATAGAGTGTATAGCTGTGCTCACTCGATGACTCAAGCGCCGAACACCTGCCAGCACCGCTCTGGATGCTTGACCCAACAAGCAAAGGATGTGTGTCTGGAAGCTCAGCCAATAGCGTGTGTTTGTGTGTGTGTGTGTGTGCCGTACATGCTCGAAACATGTGCAGCAAGAGCATGTCGGAAACAGCATCCAAAACCTGGATTGGCCCCGGCTCGAAACAATGACCGTGGCCACAGACTTGAGCCAATCCCATCCAGGCAAGCCACTGTCCCCTGGTTATCGACTACAGTGGCTTGCCTGGAAGAACTGGACATGTGACCTTCACTTGGGACTCTCCGTGAAGCTGCGGCATTCTAAGCCGCAGCCACTGGCAGATCTAAGGGGGCCAACACTGCCAACTGCCCAAGGGAAAATCAAATTAGGCAGGGGAGTCTTTACATGTGCTGGTTGATCAATATTCCGTTCGGCCCCAAAATGACCATGGGTAACTTCTCTTTTTGGGTGGTTTCCCTACTGGTCATCCCATGGAAAGGACCTTTCGATCTCAACCTTTCTGCGTCAATACCGCGAAGCTTCCATTTGCTTAAGCCCTCCGGAAAAACAAAAAAGTCCAGTAGTGATAGGTTCCCTTTAAAACTAACAGGGGAAAACAAAAACATATGAAGTTCCATTTGCTCGCGGAAGCCCCTAGGAAAAAAAGAGAAAATATGTCCAGTACTGATAGATTCCTGTTGAAACCAGGGAAAATAAAAACATACTCTTAAACAAATCTTGCCATTTGGCCCCAGGAAAAACAGTATTTCCAATAGTGATGCATTCCTTTTAAGACCAACAAGGAACAATAACAACATATTCGTAAGCACATGGAGGACATGGGGCTGGAGATTGAGCGCCTTGCTCATGTCCGGGGGGTCGTTGCCCAAATCCGCCGCCAGGCGGTTGCCCAGCTCTTTGAAGTCCTGACCCTCCTGCCGAGCGACCGAGTGACCGATCCGGCCAGGCGGACCTGGTGCTTGGCAGCGGCATGCATGTCTTCCATTTGGTTAAGGCCCCAGGAAAACATAAACATATGTCCAGTAGTGATGAATTCCTATAAAGACCAACAAGGGAAAATAAAACATACATGCTTAAGCAAATGGAAGATGAGCTGTCCAAAGCTAGGTGAGGTGTTAAAATCCCACCTGTCAGGGAAGATAAGCTGTTGGAGATTTCTGTCGCACCTGGTTGCAACAGGTTTTTAAACGAGTGAACAACATGTACGCGCTCAAGCCTCGTTGATTCACGCTGGTTGGACAATCCTCTTCGCTGAATATCCCACTACACTGCTACCCTCATTTGTCTCACACACCCGCACAAGACCAAACCACGCAATGGCCAACACAGAGCAAAAACGAGAAGCAAAGAAAACAAGTAAGAGAGAGAGAGAGAGAGAGATGCCAGTACATCAGACTAGCAATGACGATTACTTCCATCATGACGAACAAAAGCAACAGCGATATTTCCCTTCGATCCCCTGCTAACAGTCGCAAACCTTTGGTGGTTTCGTGGAAGCCACCAAACTACAAAAAAAAAGAGCGATCTAAAAATTTGCTTCCTGGAGTTGAACCACCTTTTGCATATCTTTCTCCTTGGAGTTGTAGAACAGAACCAGCCAGTCGTTCTTGGCCTTGTCATCTGGGAAGTGTTCCTCGCACAGGGGCACCACTGCGTCCTTGACCCGGCTCTTGAAGCTGCCCACCTCGGCGCCCGGCGCCGGTGTGGCGCTCCCCAAATAGGCACCAACATCGGTGGTTGTACGTGGGGTATACCGGGTACAACCCCCCGCAAAAAACAACTATCCGTATGTAAGGCCTAAAGGTGGGGTATGTCCACTTGGCGTGGGTATGTTGGCCCTTGGATAATGTCAGTGCGCAAATGGTAGACTCCCTCGATTAGAGGGTTCTCCGTTTCCACGCAATACTAAAGTCAAGGGCCAACACGGGCCAACAAGGTTTGTCGAAAAAACCCCTACCCAATCATTCTTTGGGCCTTCTCAGAAGGGGAGCCAGGGGTCTTTGCTTCAATGTTGCTCAACCCAGAAGTCGAGTGCCGGAACCCCCAAGTGGCGGATTGCAGAGCAGCCATCAAGTAAGCTTATGTCATAGGGATCAAGCCATCACCCAAACCACAGAAAGGCCATCTCCATCACATGCAAAGCCTGGTAAAATGGTGCGCCCACGGCCGCACCTCTTTGTGGTTGGATTTTTCCCTTTGCCTTCTATCTATGGTTTCGGTGGCCCGCAACTCTGAGCCGAGCCACCGCGCACTTGGCGCTGCCGCCCTTGGTGCCCCGGTTCTTCGCCAAATTGGAGATCCACTCCTTGATGGGCTCGGTTTCCCTTGGCCCATTGTAGGACTTGCCCTTGCCATTCACAATGGCCTGGCCGCTAAAGCGGGCCTGTGAGAAGACTGATAAGACCCCCCTTTTGGAAACCTGGCAGACTCTCACTTCCTAAGTGCACGGGCAAAAACAAGTCCAAACTAAGATGGTCATCCCACAAAGTTTGAAGTCCAGAACTCAAGTGAGGACTGGACCCTTTGAGCTCATAGAAGCCGAAATGGATCCTTTTGGTCAAACGCTGAAGTTGGAGTCCCAACAAACCTCCCCGTTCTGCCTTGAGGGCAGGGAATCCACTGACCCCAAACTTGGAGCAGGTGGCGCGGTCGATGTCACAATCGATGGCACCGATTCCGATGTTCTTGTCATTCTTCAGGAGCTTCCCCACCTCCTTGAACCTGAAGATATGTTCCCCATCTCTAGGCTGTTCACGCTAAAAAAACACGTGGGGGGTCATTGCTCAAATGCAGGGATACGCGCCATTAGTTTGTGCTTGCTTGCAGCCTTCTGGTTTCAGCGATTATGATAAAGCGCTTTAGCGAATTTCATGAAATGGTTGGCATATTCTAAGTTGAGAAAAGCAGAAAGAAACCATGCTGGACTTGAACCGAGCAGTATGAACTGCCCAGCCACGCTTATTCCAGGCAATGAAGACAGGAGTTTGGTAGACGAGCCAATACGATCCATGCCCGTGAGGACGGATCAAGATGGGTGGGCTCAAAAGCCTGGCTGCGGTTATTGCTCTTGCAGAAAGTACATGTGTAGACACATATTTGTGTATATTACAATTATATGAGTATGTATGCGTGTATATATATATATATATGATAATACATATATATATATATATATACACATGTACAGAATACCACGTGTATGTGCTCCTCCTCTTGTAATCATTTTAGGCGATCATTCAGCTGATCTTAAACGCGGCACCCCCGAAAGAACCGCGGCCGGGAGGCTTGGGCTCTAGGGCCCGGCAGTGTCCACACCAGGTGGTGTAGAAGACCACCATCCAAACCCGCGTCGACTTTGCGTCCGGCCAGTGGTCTTGGCACAAGTTCACCACCGGCGCCGCATAGCTCCCCTTGCACTTCTTGGAGCCGCCTGTAGAGGACTCCGACAAAATCGGCAGAAGCAGCAGCAGTAAGCTCCGCCACATGGCGGAGCTTCAGCGCGCCGCTTGGCGCCTTTTGGGCCACACTTGAGCTCTGGCAGCTCGTCAAGAAAAGCTTGGGAAAATGCCGCCTCTTCCGATTGAGCAAAATATACACCTGGAGCAAGGTGCATGCAAGCACGATTCAGGCTGAAGATGATCACACCAGCCATTGATCACAAGAGGGATCTGTCGGGTGGTTGAACTTTGTAGATGCCCATTGTATAGTGCTTCAAAATGCTTCAAACGTCCATGCTTCCATGCATAAGCCCAAGAAAACAATCATCTGCCGCTTGCCAAGGGAGCCGTTGCTTTCTTCGCGTGGCATCATTAAGCAACATATGGAATGGACATGGCTTCTTTTGCGACGTAGGAATCAAAGTGCCGTAGCGGTCTAAAAACTTGTCCATGCGTATCTCCATCACCTAGGAGCTTGACAATACTCGTTGCCGAAAAGAACGACGCCGCCCACCCAAAGTGGGGTCGGATTGAAACAACTCCGTCCAGGCAGCTGGACATCGAACCCTCGCTTGGACAAATCAGCTCTCCTTTCTCAGCTTAGCCCGAGAGTAATTACATTTGGGGCTGCGACTTGGCTAGCCCTGAGCTGAAATCAGTTGTAGCGAGGCGAAACATTGCCTTTTTCAACCTGTGAAGCTAATTTGATCAGCACTGTGGGGCATGGGAACAGTTTGGTGGTTGATTTCCATAGGGAAGAAACCGGCAAACCGTTATGACCAAGGTGCAACTAAAATGACTTAAGGAGCCAAGAAAAAAAAGGGGGCACCAAGGAAGCACCCAGGAATCTCATAACGAAAAGGGGCGCATCGAAGATAAGGGTTCCAGAACCCATGCAACCATGTTCATTCAACCAATTGCTACCATCGTCAATCAACCATCAACCAAGATTTGGGTTGAAAAGGTCCATGTTCAATGCCATATCAATCGCTACCCATACCACAACATAAATTGGGAGCCTCGCGCCACTGGCGGCAAGGTTTTTTGTGGCCGGATTCATGGCAGCTGTGGGCTAAGCCCGTAAGCCCTCAAGGCCTTCATGCCTGATTTCGAGCTTATTTTTTGGCTCCTCCCCATGATAGATGTTCTGGAGCCGAGCTCCCAAGAAACTTGAAGCGAGTGTGCCCGAAAAGAACGTCTCAACTCCCAACTTGAACAACTTGGGGAGTGGACGTCCAACGTGGCCGGGCGAAACCACACAGCGATCATGGAGGCTTGACTCCTCCCTGGGTCGATTTGTTTCTTTAAGCCTGACAAAACCCTCTCGACGCAGAAAACTGTACAACGATCTCAAGACACTGAAGAGTGCTCTCGCGCACTTCATACAAGTCACCCCAAAGTCTTCAACTGACTCAGTCTACAGACATTTGTTTGCTTAAGCTGAGAATTGTTTTCAAGCCTCAGCTTGCCGTGGTTCTTGTAGAGGGTAGATGGGGGTTCAGCAAGCACGCTTCACAACAGCTTACCATACAAAACCCGCCCTGGGCCAGAGGGGGTTCACCCCTCCATTTCACCAAACCGAATCGGCTCCGGCTCAGCGGTGAGGTCCCCACGGCCGCTCCAAGCGTCGGAGCTTCTCTTGCAGGCCCTGGCCAACGGGAGTTCAAATCCCCGGGGCGTGTTCTTAAACAAAGGGCGCACCCCAAACGCCTCGGTTTTCCGTGTTGGTTCCCCTTAAAAAGAAAAAACACAGAGAGTACCCTTCAACACAAACCCGAATCCCCAGATAGGATATGTAGGTTCCGGTGGAAATGAAATTTCGTGAGCTTAAAGTGTTGCTAATGCGCTTGGCTTGATCGAACAAACGTCTTGAGTATGTCAGCAAACAAAAACTTGCAAAGGGAGCCACAGCTCACATGCTAGCGAGTGAGGAATATGGACTTGCATGACCCTTCTTGGACTTGTTTTGATCATAGCAGTGTTGCATGCATCAGGTCAAAAACAGTTGCTCGTGTTGAACGGTCACCGAAGGCTAGGACTCTTCACCCACGTCCCTCCAGACACGCATAGAGACTTGAAAAGATGTGTCGCAAACAAACAGTTTATGGGAACTGGTTTGCTCGCAACAACTCACCTCACACAAGTGGTCTGCATGGCAGAGCACTTCATCACCAGGGCTAGAATCAGGGCATTCCCTAAGAAACAATGATACATCAAACACAAGCATCGCATGAACTTCCCGAAAAGACGTTCTCCAAAGAAAGAGCTTCGAGATTCCTCTTGCTGGGTGTGTCTTTACATAGGGGGAGCCAAAAAAAACTGGGATTCCATGGTTCCCTTCAAAACAACCTCAAACATGTTGCCTCAACAGCACCCAGTGCTCGGGCTGTATTCGCATCCGTCGCAAACATTATCTCAGAATCGAAGCAGCTGCAGCCGCGCGTTCTTTGAGAAAAACAACAGCTGTTGTTGTTCTTCTTTTGCTTTTTCCGGATTTGGACCCCAAACGGTGTTCCTATTTCAGCCCACCAAAAAGATTTTGACAACCCCAGTTCCCAAGGGCTCTGACCTTGGAAAAACTGAACTTGGGGGGCTCAATCCGATCCGTCCTCGATGATCCGCGCGGCATCGCAAACTGAGAAGCTGCGGTCCTGACCGGCCGAAAAGGGATCCTACTCCGGGATGAGCATGAAAACCCCGCAAAAAACGCCAACCATTTTGTGGAGGAAGCTCGGTTTGGGACATGCACCCATTTTGGGGTTCCATGTTTTGTCGTAAGTAGATTTTGTCTGGCTTCCAAACTTGATTATGGGATTGTCTCAAAAGGAAGGGACTCCCAAATGGAAATTGTCTTTCAAAAGCAATCAAAAACGGGCTCCCGGGTTCCCCGCAAAAGAGTAAACGGCTGCATGGTTCAATACTGATACCAGCTGACAGCGCCAATGAACTCGTGAATCTGCAAATTCAGTTCTCCACACAAAAGCAACATATGAAGGATCTTGCTTGATCCATCGCAAAAGCCTTGATAAGCCCTGCAGCAGAAGGCCAGTGAGTGCCCAAAATGTCCCTCAATGGATCCTTCCAGAATATCAGTTCCAAGAGGGCCGTCTCATGCAATGCTCCATTTGGTGCGTACAAGGCCAAGGGCGATTCAAGTGGCTGAGTCTCCATCACATGTCATGGGTGCCCCAGCCTTCACAGCCACGCTGCAGTCAAACTAGTCTGGCCATTCGGCCATGCGTTTCAATGGGGAATTCCCTCAAACATACTTGGTGGACGTACATCCCAACGTTCATGATGTCCACCAACAGGTTCACGAATAAAACTCGATGGGGGAAAAACAAATGGCAAAGCATTTCGTTTCGTCGTTGCTTGGCTGGAAGAAAGTGACTCTGCGGCGCTTGCCTCATTGCTCCTGGCCGAGTCCAAGCCAGATGGGATGAAGTTGTCGACCTCAGACCAAAGCACGAGTCCACTACCCTCCCACCAATTAGTACGGAACCTGACGTTCGGGGGGTCCTGAAAGACAATTGTCCTTTTAACAGCACCCCCTGGCAGGTTCCATGTTAATCGGTGAGAGGGTATGTTCCTTTGGGCAAGGGCCACCAACTCACCGAACCTTTGCGACCTGCATCGAGCTATGTCTGAGTTGTTGGCTCGGGCAACCCCACTGGAAAAACCGTTGTGCGTGCGCGCGGTTTGTCGGATCTGTGCGTGCGTTAAATCCTTCAGATGGGAAGAGAGGGATGATCCTCTCCCTATGGCACACTTGCACTGTCTATGCTTCACCTCGTGTCAAAGTGTCTCTCCCAAACCGGGTGGGCATGATGCTACTTTTCCTCTGACCTCAACCGCGGCTGGTCCAACAGGGCTTCCTATATTTCCCCCTTAAGCATCAATCCGCCCAAAGGAAACTCACTTGCTTGGCCCAAAGAGTGACGTATAAAACCACCAAAAGGGGGTTCCGGGTTTCCCCCCTTTTTGTTGTTATTTTCAAGGGAAATCAAAAGGAGCTCCACCCCTGAAAAGGGCCCTCCCAATACCGAGGAGCCCATACCCCAGATCAGGTTCAGGCACTGCGCGCTTTGGTGGCGAAGCGGAGCGAAGTCAAAGACCTGAGAGGGAACTCCCTCCCAAACGGGTGGACATAAATCCAACCACCGATTTTTGATGCCTTGTGCAAGGGTCCACAATGGGTTGCCACTGAAAATACAAAAATCCCCAGCGTCCCCTTCCTTTCCCATACATCCCCACCTTCTTTGTTAAAAATCATACCAAAATAGCCAGCCTCCTTTTGCCCTGGAAGACCAGCGGCTGTTCCAATCAAAGCCGGGTCCCGAGTTGGAGAGAAGCCCACAGCTCAAGGAAAGGTAAGTCGAAAGTGCATGCACGCCACATGTGGGTCTGGTTGTCTTTTTTTTTCCGGGGGACCCCCAAAACTGGCTTGATTCGGCTTACCTTTGGCTTCTCTTTCAAAAACAAAGGCGTACCCTGAAACAAAGCACTGGTTTGGTTTGGCGGCTTGGAGGTTCAGGGGGTAGTTTCCCCATTTGGCTTCAAAGGAGCTGAGCATTGTGTACGGTCCTCTGCTTGGTGGCCAGAATAAAATCTTAGGAATCTTGTTACCAGTAGGTCATTTTTGCTGGGTCAGAATATTATGTCGCAGTTGCGTGCTGGATTGAGGATTTGTAGTCACAAGGGATATGCTGTGCGGATGGGGCTCTGCAGAAAGCAATCCTATCAGGCCGTGAAATGATCCATGGATACTTGATTTACACTGCACAACTCCGGGAGTGGGGCTGGTCGAAGAAGGCTTCTTTCCAGAAGCGGTCACCGTACATATTGCACGATTCCGGAAGATGGGTTCATTGGGAGGCTCTCGTTGCGCACATGAGTCTGTGTCAAATGACGGGGACTTCCAAAAGAGTGGTGTTTGGTTTGACTTTGAACCACCCAACTCGGTACCCTGAACAAAACATACAAAGCACAGACCCACATGAAGGCGCTATGCGCAGGTTTTTAAGCATTGATGTGATCAGTTGGAAAACGAACCTCAAAGAGCTCGATTGCAATGCTTTAGTACGCAGCCTGCATTGTTGGGTCAATGTACTTGTAGGTTTTGTTGTTTTCATAATGGTAGCTTCTATAGCTTGGGATTATGAATTCCAACTATGCTACTGCTGGCTAGTGTATCTTCAACACCAGCCCTTAAGCCCGCCAAAAAGTATGCACTCCTGGTTCAAGTATGCCAACTTGTGAACTCATGAGGCCTCAGGTCTCATCGCTTCCCTCTGAACAGGAGGCCTCCCGTGCCGACACAGTGTTCCTGTTCCCAATGCTTCGGCATCCGGACTGCTCGGCAAAGCTTGGCGAGGGATGGACCGTCACCTGAGCGACAGGCAGCGGTGCTGTCAGAATGTGTAGCTGTTGTAAATGGTAGGCCTGAGACAAGTCCAGAAAGTCAAAGTACGAAACACAAACACAAACACAGTCAAAAACGAACACACACACACACACACAAACAAACAACAAAACACAGCCCCGAAGACATAATTCCACACACACCCACACACGCTGCAGTCGCCACCAGGTGACTTGAGGTATCTGGTTCAGATTGGCGACTCGGCAAGAAGTGGCCATGGGTCAAAATCCCGTACCCCAGTGATCATCCCAATCCCCACTAAAATAGACTAAAATTGGGTGGTTCACCTACCATTGGTTTTCCGCTCATGTTGCCAGCTTGGCTGGCGGCCTTCCTGAAAGGCTTGTCAAGTGCAAGGGCTCTGAGCTTCGTTGCTGAGCCATGGACAGTCCTGTGTTGAAGGATATCCATTTTGGGAGTTGAACAACTTACGCGCAGGTGAAATCCCCAACAGCCCCGAAACACCTGGAATGAAAGCTGCCCCAAACCACCCCAGAGCACGAAAGCTTCCAGCTGTTGAGGAAAAAAGACCCCCCCTCCATTTTGAACACACCACTGATGAGACAAACCCATGTACGACTCCTGAGTCAACCCGGCCAGCAGCAGCGTCAAAGCATCGCCGCCCAGGGAGGAGCGGAGAACCTTAGGACTTAGCACTGCGCGGGGCACCAACCCCCTGGGGTCACTGGATTTCCCCTTAAGTTGATCAATCTACTGGTGCTTTCCCCTTGAGATCGCCACTTTTGGAGGCTCCAAAAACGGAACGGAGGCAAATGTTGCCTGTCCAAACATGTCGAAGTGTTGCTCAGGCAACTGGCATTGGCTTTCCTTAGTTCATCCTGTGCCCAGTCGAAGCTCACGGCCTCCTTCGAAGGCCGTCCAGCGTGCACGCAGCATGACTTCTGGAAAACAGTGCAAAGGAGGGACCCTCTTCTGGGATGGTTGTGATGGGATACACGGAAAACGCAACGCCAGTGGGGGCCCCAGAGTTTGATCCATAAATCCCAAACCTTCAAGAGTCCCCTCGTAACGGGCAGTTCCATCCTTGATCCTGCAAAATTTCCTGCCAACAATACTTTCTCCAAAAAATATTCTAGAGAAGATAGCAATTGTAGCTACAAAAGAAAGAACCAAATGAACATGTGCTACAGCACAGTAATTACTTCTCATGTAATCCTAAATCCACTGCAGCAGTTCCCAGCTTATTCCGGTTAACCCACCTATACCAAACATGATTAAAAAGCGGAGAAAGAAAACTGAAGTAATTCTAAGGTGCAACAAAGGATGGATTGGGAAGATATTTTAAACATATTTTAAGATTGTAACTCCTGTAAAGTAAGCTCCGGTAGCACTTTCTAAACCAGCAGTATATGGTTGATGTCCCCATACAAGACTTCCACGAAGAGAAATAGATGACATGACTCACATGACAAAGATCCTTGATCGCTTGGCAAATAGTATTAACTGTGACATCCTAGAAATTACTTTTGAAATCATCCCAAATGCAGGAAATATTCGGATGTAAACTGAAGTGTGTTGTGTTGTTGCTGTTGTCTTGCAAGCAATCTCAGATTGGCCCCTCCCTTTGAAAACACGATATTGTGGCAAATATTAATCGTGAGGACCAGCTATAAGAACACACCCAGTATCATGACGATAGTCGGGTTGCCCACGCACGTGAGCTCAAACGAAGAGAACTGTTGGCAGGCGTAGGCGCGAGAAGTGTATTTGGGCTTCACTCACGAGGAATCAGACAGGCAACAATGTGCCTAGTCCAGGAACCACCCTCCCTCCAACAATCATGGAAGCTGACAAGAGGGTTTGGGACGACAACTTTGCCTTTGAGGGGTCCCCTGCTGTCCACTTCCACGATTGTCGGAACGAGGCTAAGAAGTTTCCTGTCAAAGCTGGCTCGGCACCTGATCTCGAGGTTCCCAACTTGGTACCCTGTATTTTCTTGGTTTTAAAGGGAAAACAAGCGCAAAATCCTGAAACCCCTTTTGGAGGGTCCACCAAAAAACAGCACCCCCAATTGGCACGGAGTCGCCCCCTTTCCTTTTGCCCCTACTGGGCTGCAGGCCCTGGTAAGCTTGGAGTCTCCTTGGCTGCATACCGGCGGCTTTAGGCGGTCCAAAATTGATCCTTGAAAGGAAACCACAAGGAAAACCACCCATTTTGAGGGTTCCCCCCGCAAAAAAAAAAAAACGACCCAACCGTCACTTGCTGTGATTCGCAGCCTCTGGCGTTCAGCAGCTACTACATGCTAGATGGCCAGAGGCCACAGTCTCCCTTTGCAAACAAAATGGCATCAATAGATGGCTAGGTACAGTACCCAATTTGGAACCCCGCGTAACTGGAATCATGAACTAAAACCTGCGGTCAACTGGTGGTTTAATTTTGACCCAACCCCCCACATGAACGTTAATGTCCTTAGCAATTGAACTTGCACCCACGCTCCAAATGAACAACACCCAGCCCTCGACCAAAGTCAATTTGCCCCAGTGGCCCAATCCATGGCCAGCTTGTCGCTTATGAAGGCTGATGTGCAGCTGCCCCCTTCTAAGACAAGAAAGTGGGCTGAACAAACAGCAAACGACCACGCTCAGTCTTCAAATCCTGCACATAACGTCCATTGCGCTTTGTGATGTTTCACGTGGCAAAACAAGCGGCTACAGCCTTTCACAGCTTCAGCTGAGTCAGGATGCACTCTGTCTGTGTGAGACTGGTACTCAACGCCACGCACTTGTCGAAAACTATGGTACGCCGACCTGACCTCTTGAAAACGTAGGCTCTAAATGAGAGACTGGCCCTATACATGTGTGTATAATATATATATATATTAGATACATCATACATATACTCAAAATCATACAGCAAATATTCACATATTACTATAATGCGATCGAATATCCATGCATTTTGTTTCGCCAGTGGGTCGCGACAGCCCGGGACTGAGGGGGTGTATCTCAGCTTCGCCTTGAACTAACCCATCCCCCAGCCGAGCTAGGGGCAGCAACATCGTAATTTACATTTTGGAAACATAGCTGCTGGACATGGCTGATTTTGATGGACGCTTAACGCGCTTGAGGATTGCAGAAGCTCAACACAATTTATGACCTGCAGGTCAAGCACAGGTATGCACAGGGGTCCTTCTTGGAAAAATCGATGGCACTGGAAGATGCAATAAAAACAATCTAAATCAGGGCCATCTATGTCAAACCAAACTAACCTAAACAGTACACCTATGACCATGCAGCTGGCATTCCGACTGGTCAAGGCAAAGGTCATGTTGGAACGCTTGCTGCCGGCGATGCTCGGTAAGGAATGAAGTCTGCGTTCTTCTCTCGGCGGGGCCTCAGCACAAGAAGTTTGGAGGTCCAAGCAAGACTCAGTTTAACTCAATGGCTGAACACATGTGCGAGGATCTTCCCGGGGTTGATCATGAATACAAAGGGCTTGTCTGTTGTCTTCTTCTCAACCAGAATCTGAATGTTGCCAGCGCCCATACATTGATGTCGTTGGCCAACACGATAATGTGTGTTGGCCCTTCAAAATATTCGGCTGTATTTTGGTTCTGGGAAGCTTGGCATTTGAGAGCTTGTGTTGCCAAAGATGTGCTTTCTGCCGATGGAACAAATATGAACACGACAAACAAGCACCACCAATCCAATCCGACAGTGAAGGGGGAGTGACCATAGGTGTCCTTTTTCGTTGGCTCGGCGCAACATGGATGGCCGTGGCTTACCTGGTGGTCCAATCATCTACCAGGGCCATCTATGTTCGACCAAGCAAAAAGGACACCTGGACCTGTAGGAGTGAAGTGCAACATCACCCAGCCCCGCCCTGCAATGCATCACTCGTTTTGATGGGATTTTTTTGGCGAGCAGAACCTTGACCCCAGCAACACATGGGAGCGCTCGGGGCGAAAAATGCAGCTAAGGCTAAAGCTTTAACGGTACATGCTGTGCACACAGGTGACCTATTGCAAAGCATACACATGCACGTGCCATTCACTCGCGGAACAACTTGTGAATCCCTTGCTGGTGGGCACCCATAGCCGCAAACTGGTGCATGCCCTCTGCGCCGGTTGGTGCTTCACGTTGCCTAGCTAAAACACATGAACTGAGTCAAAGCACAGAAGTTCAAGGAAACGGCTCCAGGCAAATCAAACCAAGTTAGACTCCTGCATTCGGCAAATCAAACCAACCTAGACTCGACCACTGAATTCTCGGCCATCTGCAGCGCATGCTTGGCATCCCGGACGGCGTCCTCGCGTCTCGAAGCCTCGCACCTCGGCTCGCTGGGCAAATGCTGAACGCACCAGGCGTCTCGTTCTCCTTTGGTAAGATGGGATCCTCAGTCTGCTGATGCCTGATTGTTTAGTCGTGTTCCTATCATCTGTTCCAGCACGGTTCCTTACAGCTTTGCACAGGTACGTGCTCATGACATATTGCATCGAATCGAGCTCATAAGTTAGCGAGGCATCGCTCGCCGTCAGAATGCGCAAGTGCCCGAAAGGAAATAAAAGTAATTGGTGGTGGATGGGTCTGTGCTTGGAAAGGGTTCGGATTTAGTCAAGGGCAGAAGTGAAATCGCATCCTCTCGTAATCAAGGGCATGACGCGAACCAACCAACCAATGAAACCAACCCAAAGCAACCCAAACCAAACACACCCAAACCAAACCAAACTAAACCAACCCAACCAGCGGTCCTCTAGGTTTGTGCTACCAAACCGAGCGGGTGCCAGGCAAACAAAACTCAAAAAGAATGGAACTCTGTGCAGTGTGCGATGGCGCGGCGCTCTGGTCTCTGGGTCCTCCACAAAATTATGAATCTGGCTCAGGCTAAGGCCATCCCAAAACAAAATGGACATTACCCACCATTCATCCTCCCATCCGAGCAGCTGTACTTGTCGGCCACGCTTGTTCTGCAAGGTGTCTGGAAGAACACATTCTAAACATCACCATCTCCAAAAAGATCCAAAGCGGCTTGAAATGGGTTCCGAATAGCCGCACCTCGTTCAGGGCCCCTGCTGTGCCGAGGCGTGCTTATGCCGGAGTTCGGGGCAGAGTCCTGTCTGACGCGCCAGCAAGACAATGACCAAGCTGTCTAGTTTGATGTTTGCATCCATTTTGATATTTGCCCTTGCTTGGTGGTTGAATTTCACTTTGTTTGGTGTCTTGACCTGATGGCCCATAGGCTTGAAAATCAAAATGGGCAAGTGGCAATTTGCCAAACGTCTCAATACAAGTGGGCAAACAAGGGCTCTTGAGCTGAATTGTTCATTGAACCCCCGTTGCTTGCTTACAGGCCAATGATATAAACTGATCCACATTGCTCATCACATGCACTTCGGGCCCGGAGCCGGGAGATTGTTGCGTGTCATTGGCTTGGTCATCACTTACATCGTGCCCATGTTGGTGTGTTGCTGGAGCTAGGAGTGCTAGTCGGCCGCAGTTTCTTTTGAACACGCAACGCAATCAAGCGCATTGGTATCATGCAAGAGGCATTCCTTCGAAGTCCGGAGCCTTTGGTCTGCCCAGCTTCTCTAAACGAAACAAACAAAAGCGTAGCCCTGCAACATCAAGGTTTGTAGCCCAGCCCACAACAGCATTGCATCAAATTGAAAAAGAGTTTCAGAGACAGATACGCCAGCGTAGCATGTGTCATTCCAAGGAACAGGATTGATTGTAGTAACGTCCAAAGCAAACGGGCAAAAAACATTCAGGGCAAAGCAGCACGTCTCCTGCCGCCTTCGTGTGTCAGACAGCGATCGCTGCGACAAACCTGGGCACAATGAACTTGCATCCCCAGGTTGCTTGAACTCCAAGTGAAAGCATGACACCATGTGACGCTGCTCTTGACAGCATGCCGCTTGACCCATCTTACAAATAATTGCGACGGCGTGGTACAGGGAAAGCTTACTACCTGCAGGGGCTTTGGTTGACCCCAAACCAAGAAAAGGAAAGAGGGCTGATCGAAGACATTGGCAGGAAGCACATTCACGTCCGCAAAGGGGCCAAACAAAACTCAATGAATCAAGCTTATATAGATCACTGGGCTTCTTATCAAAATGCTGGAGGTTGAAACAAGCCTGAGAAATGAACAACGTGACAAGGGGCAAATGGCCTGTTCTGTGGCTGCTTGCACCACAAAGGCTTGTTCGTCCTATGGAATCGCCGATTGTGTTTGGTTTGCCCGTTTGGGCCCCGGACCATCGCGGCGGCCATCCTTGCACAAGCGGGAGATGACCTGCGCATAGCAGTGAAACAGTTTGCGCAACAGGCGTCAAACCTTGATCAGTTCTCATCCACGACACAATATTCGATTCTCTGGGGCGCCCTCGACACTATCGCCATTGCACTTGTTGCAGGTAGTTTGTGCCATATTTTGTTGCAGTGCTGTTTTCATTTGGGCCGGCGCGCATCATCTCAGATGATGGAGGTTTGGGGATCCTTTCCCTCCGTTCCGCCAACCAGTCCTATATTAGTATGGAGTGGAAGAATGATAAGCAAGCTGGTTGAATTCTGCTTGCACATAACATGCAGCAGGTGGCATGTTTCGCGGCCAGCTGGCCACCGGGCCAAAAGGGCTTGCGATTGCGTTGGCCCTAGCGGATGCTCCGGATCCAACCTTTGCTGGTGGCTGTTTAATGCGAGCCAGCACCATAGAAATCAACATGCGTGATTGTCACTGGCCATGTCGCCCCAACAAACTTGATGGATTCATCTAACATCCTCTGCATCTCATCCTCCCATCTCTCCCACATCACTTCGGCAGCCTCTCCCAGGAAGAAGAGGCTCCGATTGATGTGCCGTCCGTCCTCATGTGCAACCAGGCGGCGCCCCTCAAACGAGCTGGTGGCAATTTGACTTAGGGGATATGGGAGTGTCTTATGGTTTGAAAAGGAAGACCGAGGCCATTTTTGAGGGCTCCAACCTTAACATGAAAACGGTCTCCATCGGCTCTTGACAACCAACTCCAAACATGAGGACAGCATCGCAGAGGTCCGCACAAACACGAAAAAATGCAACAAAGCATAAACCCACACGGGCAAGGCATCTTGGCTTGCTTGAGTACGCTCAGTGATTGATCATCAATTCAGGCTCTGCCGCTGATCTCTGCAGTTGCACACTGCCAAGAAAACAAAGGAAGCAACGTTTTCTGTTCACATGCCACAAGATCGTGAGCTGACAAAAAACAAAATGCCAAATTTGGCTCTGAGGGATGCTTGATGGCGCACATCCCAGGTCAGCACGCCCCACAAAATGGCAGACGTCTGACTCGTGTCACTCGAACTCCCGGAGCAGCCGGTCGTCCTCAGACGCCTCGTGCTTGTGATTCTCGCAGCCTGAAGCCGAGAGCTGTGCGCACCTTTCTGGACAACTGGCGACTTGTTTTTGGCAAACCAGTCTTAAGGAATCCTCTGGGGACCTTCATTCCGGGTGGCCTCGTTGTACCCCCAGCTCAAAAACAAAAGCAAATCGTGATCTTGGAGCCGGATATACGAGTCCTGATGAGCGGCCAGGGAGGATTCAGAACCCAGGGAGCGTGGCTGGGCTGTCCTCAGATGTGCTAAAAGTTTAGCTTTTAATGGCTTGAATGGAAAACTACCCACTACCCTAAGCTAAAAAGATCTAAAAAGCTAAGGAACCGGATGGCTGGGAGCCCAGGTGAGCTGTTGCTTGCGCCTTCCAGTGGTCAATACGTTGAGCGCAATTCGAGTCAAAACAATCCTAGGATGCTGTTCCTTCCAAAGGGTGCGTTAAATCTGATCAGGGCATGAGGTCTGTTGAATATTGGCCTAGCCGCAATTTGTGACCCAATAGTCAGAGAGAGAGGCTTCATGAAATCTGCGGTTTTGGCAGCTTTAAGGGCTCGACTAAAAGACGTAAAGTCACCAACCCCCAATGTTCAGTGCATCAAGTTCACAGCTCTGAACATATAAAGCATCACCTGCCACGGATCAAGCACATCAGAACAGCATTTCGGGTTTTGGATTATTTGGGACATGTCAAACTTTGACATGTCCCAAAGAATCCAAACCCCGAAAGAGAAGGTCTGCGCACCTGCAAGGTCTACGATGTTCAGCTTCGTGCGCCTGGTAGCCTGGCAAAGCTGAATTTGAGGTCTACAGGTCATGGTCAATCCTAGTGATCTAACATTTTTGTCTAGCAGAAACCAAGGAAACTACCCTCTAAGAAAACAAATGGCTGGCTGGCTACTTGGTATGCTGGCAACCGGTGCATCAATATTCAACCCAAGGCGAGCTGGGTGAAATCGTTGCAACCCCAGGAGTGATCCATCAGAACCTGTTGCAAGCTGAAAAACTGAACTCAAAGGTCCTGGGGGACTCCGATGAAATCAAAAGATGCGCCCCATCAAGGTGCAGCTAGATGGATCTGAGACCGCAGTAGCAAGGGCTTCACCAGCTCCCTGCAAAGCAAACCTTATGAATCATGATAGAAAGCCCATTCAAGTTAGTCGTCAATTTTCAAAGGTGGTCATATTTGCTAGTCAAAGTAGCATAACATGCGATGGTGCGAACGCCAACATAATCTGGATCGTACGGATTAATTGCTTGACGTCTTGGAGAGGACGGTTGGAACGGGATTCGAATTCATGTGGCGTCTCTGATTTAACCGTGCGAGTATGTGTGATGCACCGGTCAGCGAAAGGCCCAACTCATCTCAGTTATCCGATTTGCCATAAGGGTTCCAGGACAGGATGCCTTTATCAACAGTAGTGATTCACCGTCGAGATCGTTCACACTCCGGCTCTTCAACACTGGCCTGACTTTCAAATATCTGCCCAAACCAAACGCCTACCAACTCTCTGGACAAAGGGTTGCTCTTCATGGCCGTGGGTCAAAAGCCAAATCGTACCCAATCCCCACCAAAATAGGTTCTAAAATGGGTGAATTCACCAATCCCAACCAAAATGGGATCCCCTTGAACGGTTTTGACCACAGCCCGGCGATTTTGTGTCGATCCCTCGCCTCCCATGCCGAGCTTGCACCCTCGAAGCAAAGGCTGAAGATGGCATGGGAGCCTCGAGTCGCTTCTGTTCAACGCAGTGATGGGGGGAGTAGATCACTGGATGCAACTTGGATTTTGCTGAAGCAACTATTATCATTTCCGACGCAGAAACCAAAGCAAGTTGACCCCTTCAAGCTCTCCGGATCATCCGGGTCGGCAAACCGGTCGAATCTCAAGTCGTGTTCGCTTATATATCTTAGACATTTGAAAAAGGGCGCCTGCCTCACAATGCTCCATACCGTCAATACACCCAACAAGAACCAGAGCTGGGAAAGGAGCACAATCCAGAAGTTGAGGCCAATCCAGCAATGGCCAAGGCTTTGCGCCCGCCAGCCAAATTATTTTGACTTGCGTGGCAGGTGTTCGTCAATGTCTAGGCGCCGGTTACTTGCTAACCTCACTCGGCTCGGTTGTTTCAATTTCAATCACCCACGGCGTTCCGGTCGAAGCTCGGCTCTGCACGGCTACTGTAGTCGTTCCATCTGGTCCGTGCATAACGCCTGGTCAATCGCTGAGAAGGATTGCGAAAGTTCAAGCAACAGAATATTGAAATGACTCTTCAAAGCACCACATTGGTGCTACTGGTACCTTAATCGCGAAACGGTGCATCCTTTACGCCGCATAAGGATTAGTGCCAAAATGGGAGGATTGCCCAGCTCCACTGGGCAGCTCCCCTCAGCAGCTGATGGGAGTAGAATTGATGCCACTCCCACAGCGAGGGAGGAATCCTCCCACCTCACCGGATGCCCTCCCGGCATCATGGGTGAGGAAGGAAAGTAGCGAAGATCAGCTTGATCAATTCGCTTTCGACTGAGGGGAAGACCCGGTTCTCAGTCGGAAATTGCGGGTCCGGATGAGTAAGTTCATCCGCCCATGTGTTAAAGTCGCGCTTCACATGCGACGGTCCTAACATGACCTGGTGGTCATGCAGTGTTAACACAATTTCCATGAGGATGGCCGCATTGGGCATCCTGCGAGTGGAATCGTTAAGCAGGGAGAAAACGTTTCCCTGGTTATCACTAGCAACCAGAATCCTAGTGTGAGAAGCCGAGCCGGCTGCACAAAGCAGAACAGCCCTCACCAAAAGGAGGAGGCCGAAGAGCTCCAAGGCCGCTATCGCCCGCTGCGGGTCCCCAGTAGTGAAGGCCCACGGCTCGCCCTCCGGTGTGATTCTGTGTTGGAACCACTTCACTCGGGACTTGTCGGGGTTGGGCACGTCCGAGCACCAACCACCAACCCATGCATGGTCCGCCTGTTTGCCAGCTCCCGCATCAGATGCCCCCGTCCATGGAAGTGTGGGAGCAAATGGAGATGCCAGTGGGAACCTCTGGTTGAAGAGCTTCCCCAGAAGGATGGCCAGAGCACGAACCAGCTTCGGTGGCCTGCCCGAAGTGGTGCAGGCCTTCTTCCAGCTCCAAAAGGGCTGGAGGAAAGGTTTCGTCAATGGACACGCCGAAGTAGCCCATTGAATCCGGCCCAGGGCTTGTTCCACCTCCTTGCTGGTAAAGATGTCCCCCTGGGCCAGCCGTTTGAGAGTGGCCAGGATTATGACGTGCTTGACTGGAGCCAGCAGCACACAGGGCGTGATTGGGTCCACCACGAATCCCAACCAGGTATTGACCGGGGAGAGCGCCGTCTTCTTCCAAGAAAGCGGGACTCCCAGCGCCAGAAGAGTGGCCAGGATGGCTGTGGCGTCCCAGTCCGCCCTGCTGCATCTGAGGACCCAGCAGTAGTCGTCCACAAAACTAAGTGCCAGTCCACCTGAGGGAAGATGTAGTACAAGAGTCTGAGCACCAAGGATGCCTTTCTTCCCCAGTACAGTTGTGCCGAGGCCATGCCGTACGTGCCCACTCTATTGACCCACCACCGGTTCTGGATGCAGGCCACCTGGTATTTCCAGTCTTTCTGGAGCACTTTTATGCGCCTGTGGGCCTTGGTGACATCCGCCTTGAGGATGATGAAGGTTTCCCCCTGTGTCGGCGGCTGCCACGTCAGGGGTTCCCCCCTGCTCCCCCCAGGGCGTTCCGTGCCTGGGGGGGTTGGGGGGAATGGGGCCCTCCTATCAGGGCCCTCGGCACCTGGGAGTGGCCCCTTCCCTGAGGGTGTTGACCGCGGAGAGACGTCCAGGCCGCCGGAGGTCTCCATCATCCGCCTGCCCCTATCAGGGCCCTCGGCACCTGGGGGCAGGCTGGTGCTGTGGGGGTCCCTCTCAGGGCCCTCGGCACCTGGGGACTGCCCCTGCACCGGCTGGTGAACATCCCGAGGTTCCTCATCAGTGCCCGAGGATGGGGCTCGGAGTAGATGAGGATGGTCCGCCGCTGTCCTGAGCCAGTGGATGGCATGGAGGCAGTCTCCAACCATCGGTGCGGTGGTCTTCTCCTCCGTGTGAGCCTGGATGTGTGCGTTTGCTCCCCCTTTTGAGCCATCATAGATCGTCCTGATCTTGTCCGACTCATCAATCCCTGCAAGGGGGCCCGGGCAAAGTTCCTCCGGTTTGCAGCGGCACCTCTCTGCCGCCTCGGAGCGAGTGAAGGGCCCGTCCACCATGTCCAAGGCTCGTTCCTCGTAAAAGGTTGATTCGATTTCCTTGGCAAAGAGTTCAGCCGTTGGGTAGTTATCATGAGCCACTGGCGGGGGGGGATCTTCCCCCAGCCAGGCTTCTCCCTTAAGCTCCTCCTTAGTGGGCCAAACTCCCGGGGAGGTCAAGGTAGGGTCCGAGACTCCCAAGGGGACCCCCTCTTTCAGTGTTAGGGGGAACTCCCAATCAGGGTCACCTGAAAGGGATGCCAAGTGCGACACTAAGTCCAGGAGGAAGGGTTGTCCTGGGCATCGTTCATGGAGGTGCCTCGGTCCTAGGATAGCCCGCAGCTCCTCGAGGTCGGCTTCCTGGAAGGGGTGTGTGGTGGCACCTGATGCCAGGGACATTCGGACCTTGTCAATCCAGGGCCGGGTAAGGGTCATGATCAGGGCGCCCAAAGTAGCCAATGGGGAAATTCTCGGGGTTGAGCCTCCCTGAGGAAGGTTTTCCCCCCCATCCTCAGGGGGCGTGAGCGGAAACCCAATTGGACAATCGCCACCCGGTGAGGTGTGGGACCCTGAAAGCGGGCAGGCATTCGGGGCGGTCCAGGACCTGGTCCCCCTGTCCCTCCTTCCCCAGTTGTTCCGCATCTCCGGCCATCGGGGGCATGGGAGATGGGAAGTCTGGGTTCATTGTTCCACGAGACCTTACGGTGTCTGCCTCAGGGTGGAACTGCCCGGGGCTTCGGGGCGTTCTTGCCTCCGGGCTTTGAGCCCTGGTGTGATGAGGAGGGACCGCCTCCTTGACTGGGCCCCCGTTTTCCCCGGGAAAAATGGCCTTCCGGGGGGTCCGACCCCCGCCCCTTACGTGGTTCCTTGAGTTTCCCGGAAATTGTGAGGGGATCCGGATGTGCCCCGGCGCTGCGAGTGACACAGCGATGGCTTTGGCCAGGCCTGCCATCATATTTCAAGGGTATCTGCTAAGAGTCGAGGACTCGTTGGTGCCCACATGTGACTCCGCATTTGATCCCAGTCCTGGATCGGGACTTCTTGACCAGCTGGCCCAGGCGGCACTGGTCGAAGGAGATTGCTGTCAAGGAGTTCTCCTCCATCCAAAGCTGCCCCTCCTCTGTGATCCAGAAGGATGAGCATTCCTTGGCTTTGGGCAGCGAGCTGCTCACCACTGGGTCCTCCGGGTGTTCCAGGAAGGACCTGGGCCCTGGCAGAGAAACCGCCGCTCGTTGGTGAGGCCCTTGCCAGGCTGGTGATGTACATCTGTCATCATCAAGTTGAGTCTGGGCGGCCTGGTCCAGGTGTGGAAGGCCCCAAAGTGTCTCTGGAGTGCGCCCTCGCACCGGGGTGGGAGCCCCCGGTTTTGGTATGTGGCGCAGGATGGACCATGTCCTGCAGTTGGGTCCTCCTCCAATGAAGACCACTCGGCCCTGCTTTGCTGCCGTGCAAAGAGCTCCATACAGCTCGGGTTGGAGCATATCGTGGTCCCCTTTTGGTCCAGACCGTAGGATGTCTACCGCCACCACCATGCTGGAAAGGTGTGGGTAGTTGGCATGAAGACAGCTGTCCAAGGAAGTTGGGTCTTCCTTGCCTGCATAGAGCAGGACAATGATGGGCCCACTGGATGGAACTTTGGGCGATGTGCCCTGTGTCCATCTCAGCCGCTGTACCAGACGCTCAGGGATGTTCTCCATCCACGGGAAGATGTCCAATCCCGGTGACGGCTCCGTTGGACTTGTCAGGGGGGTAGCTGAAAGGCGTTGGCCCCCTTCATTCAGCCCCACCGAGCTCTTGTGGAAAACCACCGGGTCCTGCTTGATGATGTTGGGCGCCGGAAGTGGGATCGGCTGCTTCCTGGGAGTGTCCCTTGGCGTTGCGGTGTGCTGCCAGTCATCCGGCACTCGGGCCTTCTGGGTGCGGCAGGGCCGTCGGCACCTGCGGGGAACCGTCCCGTCCCCGCCATATCAGGCCCCTCGGCACCTGTGGCTCGGGACTGAGGCGCCGCCGTTGTGCCGGTTGTGTGGCTGTTCTGATCACGGCGAGGGCGTTGTGCACGCTGGTTCTGCCGTCCCCATCCTTGTTCCGCCGAGGATGGCCGCCACCTGGCCTGTCCCCCCCCTGTGTCAGGGCCCTCGGCACCTGCAGGAGGGGGCTTCTGTGCCTGCTTGGGGCGTTTGCGCCCCTTCTCGCCCCCCCGGGCCTTATCAGGGCCCTCGGCACCTGAGGCCTCCCGGGGGGTAGGGGTCAGCGCCCCTAGTCAACCCGGGCAGTCCTGCGGGAGGTGGTCCCCCAGGCAGATGCGGCCCATTGCCAGGATGAGGTTGCACTTGTGGGTGCGGCCGCAGTTGCCCGGGCAGCGCCCGCGCATCCAGTTGTTACAGAACTGGTTCCCTTTCGGGTCGGTGGCTGCCTGCTTGTTACCGCCCCGGCACGCCTGATTGTTCGGGTGGGGGGTCTTACCCTTCCCTTTGTTCCCAGGCTTGCCCTTGGACTTCCCCTTGCCCTTGGACTTGTTCTTGCCCTTCTGAGGTGGTGCGTGGTCCATGGATGTCCTGGTTGATGGGCGGCCCCTGGAAAAGGTCTTGATCTTCTCATAGACCTCACGTGTCCAGAACAATGTGTCCTGCCTGACCGACAGCATGGCCGCCTTGAGGGTGTTGCCCTCATGCATCTTCTCGTGAATCTTTCGCCATGCGTTGCGTTCGGCAATTGCCAGGACGTGGTCCTCTGACAAGAGAAAACGGCCCCCGATGTCCTCACCATAGAACCACTCGTACCAGCTCTCCAAGTCCTCCCGGGTGATGTCGAACTGGCCGAACTGCGGGAACGAGAGGACGCACATGAGGAGGGTGTTGCGGAACACCGCGTGCATCCTCTCGAGCTGGTGGCGAGTTTTGGGCTCGCCCCGCTCTTCCACCTCATCCTCCCGGTCCCAGCCATCAACCGTGCTCTTCTTAGTGGTCTTCCATGGCCGTTCTCCTGGCTCCGGGAGTGCGCTTACCAGGTATTTCATGGGGATGAAACCGATCTCGCCTCCTGCGCAGAGCTTGAACTGGCGCTTCACCAGCTGGTCGCTTCCTTGAAGGGCCAGCTTGGGTTTGGTGAGCTTGGTCTTCTCCTCCCAAACCCTCTCCAGCTGTCCCCGTTCGCACGAGACCGTGAGATTCGGGGCGGTGTCCCCGGGCGTGTGTGGCCCGGGTCCCGCTGTTGCATGCGCCCCAACTCCCATGGATCGTTGAGCCGCGTGAACCACCTGGAACATGCGGGCCGCGATCAGCCGGGAGGTCACATCCGTGTAGTGGTGGTTGTTGGGGGCGAAGCCCAACTCCCCCGGCGCCGTCTCCCTTGCACGGTCGGGCGAGTCCCACCGGGTCGCGAGGTCCTCCATCGAGACAAAGCCCTCATCCGACAGTGTCGCTTGGATGAACCACGGGATGCCCTTGAGGACCATGAGGTTCCTGGCGGTCTTGTGGAGCTTAGCCACTGCGTCCGTGTACACTCCAGGAACTTCCTGTGGTGGTGCCACCAACTCATCTGGTGTCGCCGCCATGGTGTGGGTGGGCGGGATTTCAAATCACAAGACAAAAGATCAAAAGGTCCACTTGAGCCAAAATGGTGGCCCAAGTGGATACTTATTAAGAGTCAAGACAAGCGACCACCTACGGTTAACGCTTTAGCCCAGACTCTTCAAAGCACCACATTGGTGCTACTGGTACCTTAATCGCGAAACGGTGCATCCTTTACGCCGCATAAGGATTAGTGCCAAAATGGGAGGATTGCCCAGCTCCACTGGGCAGCTCCCCTCAGCAGCTGATGGGAGTAGAATTGATGCCATCCCCAACGGACGGATCGCACACCAACGGACGAGCTGGTCGTTGGGGAGGTCCTCCCTCCACGTATGCCGTGTGCCCGCTGTCGCATTTCAGGGCCCTCGGCACCTGTGCGTCCAGCGGTCCGGCTGCGGTCCACCCGGTGCGGACCCCGTCAATCCGCCGCCTGGGATGCCCGGGGACATCTCAGGGCCCTCGGCACCTGTGTCCCCTGGTTCCCGGGGCACTGGCCCCCTGGGATAGGGGTGAGAACATCTCAGGGCCCTCCAGGCCCCTTCGGGGTTGCGTGTCAGGGCCTTCGGCACCTGCGCTCCCCGCTGGCCGCGGGGCTGGGCCTGTGACAGGGGTGCCGGGGAGGGCGTATCAGGGCCCTCTACACCTGCGCCCTCTCCCCCTGCCTCCTTGCCTTGAGGCATGGGGGGAAGCGTGTCAGGGCCCTCGGCACCTGCCCTATCCACCCCTCACTCAATTTCCGGGAGGACGACCGCCTCCTTGTCCGACTGAGTGTCCACGCTCTCGTCGGTGTCCGAGGAGAGGGAGATGGAGGCCTCGGAGTCCTGTGCTGCGTAGGGCTCCACAACCATCCACGTGTTCGGGAAGGTGAAATGCCGGAAACATCTGGTGCATCCCAGGTACACCTCCGGCTCAGCATGGAAGTCCTGCTCCGCCAGCTCCGAAATCTTGAGCGGTCCCGGCCTCCAGCCGCACCCCACTGTGACTCCATCTGTGTCCAGTAGGTGCATGCTGTAAGCTTTGGTGGGACCCTTTCGGGCCGTGGTGGCTACCACCGTCAGTGGACCCCGAGGCGGGGGCACCTCATCCGCAGCCATCTTGGTGATGGCCGGCTTGTTGGCGGGGATCACATCCCAGCTGGCATTCGAGGGCGGTGTGTCCGGGACTTCCTTGAACAAGGCCTTCGGTGAGGCCGGGCACTCCACCTTGTCCTCCCAGTCCTCATGTCCGAGGTCGACTCGGACCGCCCTTCCTGCCTCGAGTTGCATGGACGGGAGCTTCTGGAGGACCTGGTCCCAGATGGAGCACACCACGTGTCGCTTCTCCCGGGTGTAGACATCCGCCGTGGACTCCTTGAACCAGTTTCCCAGGTACTGGCGCTGGTCCCTCGGTATGTGCGCCTGGAATGCCAAATCCGGCATGAAGACCCGGAAGGAGTACCATGAGAGTTCAGCCACGTCCTTGACTGGCGCGCCCTGCTTCCCCAAGGCGTCTTTGAGCCCCTCAGGGACCTGTCTGGGGTTCCTGGGCGGGGATGAAGGTGGGGATCCATCTCGCGGAACTCCTCCGAGGCCCGAATCTCTTCCACCACTGCTCCAAGGGGATCCACCATCTGGCCCCCGAGAAGGAGAACAATGGGGCGATGAGCGGGACCGGGTTCCGTTTGATGGCCACTGCCGACGTGGTCTTCGTTTGCCAGGCCAGCAGCTCCAGGGTGTTGCTCGTGGACTTGACCGTCTGCGGCGAGGTGTGCTGCACGTCGTTGAAGCGCGCACTGCAGGCCAGGTTGAACCTGGCCATCGCCATGATGTACCTGTCCACTGCTTTGGTCAGCTCCGGGACCCGGTTCTCCGGCGGGGCCCCTTCTGCCCCTTGTTCCAGGGCCCAAACAATTGCCCGGGTCGGAACCACCGCCTTGCGCTGTGGCTTGACCTGGGTGTCCACCAGCGTCTCCTGGATGGCTTTCCGCTTCTCCAGGAGTTGTTTGTGTTCGTCAACGTTGAGCATGCCGAGTTTAATGGAGAGCCACTTTAAAGTGCCCCACCACTTCTGGAGCTTCGCCGGGGTGACCTCCAACGTGACCGCCTGGTTCATGAGGTGCCGGACGTCGCCGGCCGTCCAGGGGAGGTTCTGGAAGCCGATCTTGCGCATGCCCTCATAGGCCAAGCAGTGTGCCCGGATGGTACGGAACCGGGCATCACCAAAGAGGTGGCCAAACTCCTCCAGCTCCCTGGCCCCCATCACCTGGTGCATGTAGGGGATCTGGTGCCGGAAGGGGATGAAGTATCCCAGGAGGCGTTCCAACCACCTGGCCCTCAAGTGTTGTTCCAACGCTCTCTGAGATGTCGGCAATTGGGTTTTGATCTTCCCTGGTTTCCAATGCCGCCACTTGTTGGCCACTGCCAGGACATCCGGGGCCTCAATCGATCCGGAAAGGATCCACTCTTCGCGGTCCCGGATGGCCTGTTCCATTTCCAGTGGAGAATAGGTGTGCGATTGCCTGGCGCCTGCCGCACGAAACAGAAGTTGTTGCAGGGTCTTAGTAGCGAGCTCCAAATCCGCCTCCTCCAGCGGTTGTGGTTGGGAGCCGAGTATCCTCGCGAGGATCAAGTTGTAGGTGTCCGAGGCCACCAGGACGTGGTTGCCGTCAGGTGCCAGCCCCACGATCCGTGTCCACGGCCGCGGGTCAAAGACCACCGCATCCGGGTTGGCGACCTTGTCCTTTTTGACCCATTCCAGGCAGCACGCCACGAGGATTTCCCCGTCCGACTGCACTGGTGCAAATCCAAGGTCATGCAAAATCAACTGGAGCGCGGTTGGCGCCCCTAGGAAGGTCGTCCCAAACGGGGAAGGGAGGCGGGGCCTCCACATCATCATGATCCACTCGAGCCGGGGGCCTAGTCCCTAGGTGCAAACCCCAACCAAACAACAGGGGGCCCCCCAAAACCCCGGAAAGTCAACCCCGAAACGGAGGAAACGGGGGAAAAAGGGGGACCCAGGGAGCCGCCCCGAAAAGGGAAAACCAAACAAGAGAGGGGAACCAAGGCGCACCCCGGATCAGCCCAAGCCGCGCCAATTTTCCTCGCCTGGTGCAAGTCTGGGCCTGCGCTGTTCCCTGGGGGGGGATATCAGCGCCTTCGGCAGCTGTCCCCCCCCCGGGGTGCGCTGCGCATCCGTTCCGGATGGCCGCGGTCCTGGATGGTGTGCCGGAAGATGGCGTTGTCCCGCATCATCACGCGGCCCCCTTCGCGATGTCATCGATGCGCTTGAGCGCAGCAGCCTCCGGATTCCGCAGAATCAGCTCCCAGATGGCATTGGAGACGTGGCCTGTCTGGGTGGTCTGGCTGAATCTGAACCTGGGCACCTTCTGGTCCACGATGGAGACGTCCCGCAACGGGGCCGAGGGCTCCACCCGGCGGTAGTACTCCAGCCGCTCCTTCACCCAGCGGTTGTAGAGGCCCTCCGGCGGCTCGTCCAACACCAGCTGCAAGATGGCCTTGCCGGCCCGGATCTGGAGGAGGCGGGTGCCCCCTCCCCCGGCACGCCAGTACCCCTTACAATACTTGCACATGTAGCCCCCCCGGGTCTCCCCTTTTGTCTTCGGGATGAGTTCCCACGGGGTGACGGAGCTCAGGACCAGGCCACACTCCATGTGCGCCCAGAAGACATGCTTCATCTCCACCGGATAGTTCTTCTTCCGGTAGTCCTTACCCACCACGCCGTGGACGTTGTCCGCCGTGATGGGGGGGTAAACGATCCCCTCATCGCCCTCGCCTCGCCTGGGGCGGATGTCAGGGCCATCGGCACCTGTCCGGCACCCAGGGGCGGAGGGGTCCAGGCCCATCAGCTTGATCATGTCGTTGGTGTAGCCGAGCTTGCGGTAGATGGAGGGGGCCACTGAGTCGGGGACTGCGCCGACCCACCACTGCTTCGTGTTGCAGCGCCAGTTGACCTTCACCTCCGCCAGGGCCCCCGGGCCTCCAATGCGGTCCATGAGGGCCTTGTACACCTCTGGGAACTGCTGGAGGCTCTCCACCGGGACCGAGATGCGCTCGTCGCATACCGCCCGCAGGATCATCTGCTCCTTGGAGTCCGCCACGTCCTGGACCGGGAGCTGCATCACCTCCGCCGGGGTGTCCGTGAGGAAGGCCCGGGCCGCGAGGACCTTGCCCATGGCCCGGTAGACCAATCGCCACTCCGGTCCTGTCTGCGGAAACGGAAGGCCCTCCTCCTTCAGGAAGCACCGCGCGTCCTCCTTCAGGGTCTCCCAGCCCTCCAGGCGGGTCTGATTCTGGGCCTTGTTTTTCGGGCCCCGCTGCCTAGGGCCCTGCAGCAGTGGCAGAGACTCCCAGACTCCCCAGAGCTGGCGCAGGGTGTAGCTGTGCCCGAACATCCCCAGTAGGCCTGGGAGTGTCCAGGACGAGATCTGGCGCGTCCAGTGGAAGTCCTCATCCGGATCGTGGGGGGCAGCCCAAAAGATGGATCGCAGGTCCCCAGGGTAGGGTCGGTCCCCCGCCTTCGCCTGCTGGTGCAACTCATCAACGGAGTACCTGGCCCAGGGGAGTCCACCCACCTGGTGGTTCCTGGGATGCGTACCCTTCTCCAACGCCTCCGGATTCACCTTGGTGAGGTTTTTCGCCCAATCCGGGACGTGTACCGGGCCCGGTCGTCGGACCCAGCGGCCCGCAAAGATACGGACCTCTCCGACCCGTTTGCTCATCATCCAGCGCAGGACCGAGAGCTGCACCTCCGGGTCCTTGGTGTCCAGGCCCACCGGGGTGGCGGACGGCTTGTCAGGGCCCTCGGCACCTGAGCTCGTCACGCCAGAGCCCGAGGCTGGGGGGATGGTGGGCGGCCTGTCAGGGCCCTCGGCACCTGGGCGCGCCGCACCAGAGCCCCCCGCCTTTGGCATGGGGATCCCTGTCAGGTCCGGCAGATCTGACAGGAGGGCCGCCGGGAAGGGATTCCTACCCAGCGAGATGACCGCCTTGGCCTCAAGATAGGAGTCCGTGAGGGATGTGAGGTCGTCCATACTGAAGTCCCTCCATGCCGTTGTCGGCTCGAAGACCCCAGTCTCAATGGCGACCCGGACCTCCTAGGCCACGCACTGAAGGGAGGCGCGATGGGCTCGAGCATTCTGGTTTCGAGGGAGCCCTTCGCCTGTCTTGCACTCGCAGCCGGCCAAAGTCTCCGGTCTCTGGATCTTGTTGCCGTCAGCGTCCCAAAAGCGGACGTTCCGCGAGTCCAGCTTGCACTTCAGGAACGTGGCGCCCTGTCGGGACTCTTTGAGGCAGCTCTGCCATCTGTCCTGCACGTCGGACCCCCATCGTTTCGTCAGCTCGTCAACGCATCGCTTCTCAAAGTCCTCCCAAGCAGCCCACGCCTCTGAATCTCTTTCCGTCGCAAAGCAGACGTTCTGCCGAGGCCCTTGGTCCTTATCGAAGTTGCTGGGCTCCCAGACAATGCTGGTCCACTGGGACTGCCAGACGATGTGATTCCCCTCGCTCCTCAAGGGTGCCGACTTGGCTCCCTTGAAACTGGTCTGAACTGGCTTGGTGTTTCGCTTTCGCCTCCTCCGCAGTGGTCTGGGCCTGGAGGAGCTCCGGTGTGGGTCTCCCCCAGTCCGCACCCAGCTTGTCCAGCAGCTTCTCACGGAAGAGGTCCAAGTCCAGGTTCTTCAGGAGCAGGCCTCCATCACCTCCTCCGTCAATGGCCCCCCCTTGAAGTTCGTGGAGGACCGCCGCGGAGCGCTCCACCGCTTCCACCTGGTCCGCCTTCTTGGCCTCCTCCTGGGCGATGGTGGTGGCGTTGAGCCGGGTCTGAATCTTGAAGGCCTTCACCGCAGACGGGTGGAAGGCTCTGCATTCCTGGCCCTCTTCCTTGTCGCCTGGCAATGGGGGCCTCTCCCCCGGTGGGGCCGTCAGAAACTCCTCGTCCAGCTCCATGGGGCAGTTCCTGATCACCGCCCGGACCGAGGAGGGGACGAAGTCCGAGAAGCTGGCCTGGTCCGGGTTCTCGCAGGCCATCGGGTCGGTGGCCAGCTCGCTGACGTCCACCGAGGCACTGAGCTTGAGGTCGCGGGCCCGGTCCGTGTCAGGGCCTTCGGCACCCGCGGACCGGGCCGCCGTCCAGACCGCATTGCCCTGGTCATCCACCGTCAACTGCCAATGCGTGCCCGCCATCTCCAGGGTGGCCGAGTTGGTCGCCGTGTCAATGGGCTCCGTCTTCTTGCCGCACCCCATGCACTTCGTGGCGCCCTTCTTCACCCAGGGCATGGTGCAGCAGGGGCAGATCCAGGATGTGGGCACCTTGCCCAGGGGGCGGTTCTCCAGGCCCCCGTACCCCAAGCCAGCGCGCTTGCCAACCTGCTGTCCCGGGGTGCTGAGCCGGGCCTCATGCTCGTACTTCATCTTGGCGATGTAGAAGGCCTCCACAACGCGCTCCAGGCCCCCCTGCTTGAGTTGGGGGCCCTCAAAGCCTCGCAGGAGCCGCTGGACGTCCTTGGCCTGCAGTCGGCGGAGCCTAGTGGCCGTGGTCGCATCGAAGCAAGGGAAGTCGCCTGTCTTCAACGTTGTAGTCATAGTTCTCGGGGTGATGGTGCCCTACTTCAACTGAGCTGGGTGAACTCGCCGATGACGCCTCCTGAAGCCCGGATTCACACGCCTCACCCTCATCAGGCTCTTCTGCCTGGTCGTCGCTGAACTGGTAGAGGCCCTCCGAGACCTTGAGGGCCTTGGTGAACACGCTCCCCCCCAGCAAGGGGGGCTGCGGGGTTCTCATCCTCCTCCGAGGACGCCTGCTTTTTGACCTTCGCCATCAGCTCCCGGCGCCTCTGCCACTTGGCGTCTGCCCGGGCATCCAGGCGGGCCTCCTCCAAGCGGGCTGCAGCCGAGGGGAACCTGGGCATCGGCAGCTCCTTCTCGTCCTTCGCCAGGAGCTCCTCCATGGGCACGTCCTCCTCCGGCGGGTTCAGGAGCTCCAGGAACGCCCCTGGGGGGCGTGTCAGGGCCTTCGGCACCTGCGCCACCCCAGGGGCTGCATCTTCCATCGGCTCATCCTCTGCCTTGCGCTTGGCCGGGATAAGGGGGGCCTGCTCCAGCTCATCTGCGTGCACCCCAACCTTCCAGCACAGGGATCTGCTCCAGCTCATCTGCGCTCTCGTCAGGTGCCTGAGGGACCTCAGCAGCCAAAACGGTCCATCCTTCTTCCTCCCTCTTCACGAGGCTCGCCAGGTACTTTGCCATGGAGGCCTTTGCCTTAGCCTTGGCCTCTGCTACCGCGGCACCAGCGTAGGCGGGGGCGTACATGGCTTTGAGAGTAGGGGAAAGAAAGATTTCAAATCACAAGACAAAAGATCAAAAGGTCCACTTGAGCCAAAATGGTGGCCCAAGTGGATACTTATTAAGAGTCAAGACAAGCGACCACCTACGGTTAACGCTTTAACCCAATAAGCGTGACAAAGAAAGTGGGAAAGAATGCAACACAAGTTGTCAACAAAAATCGGGACAGCCCAACACAATTAGACGGCATTGACACTGATCCCAAGGAGTTGCCCTAACAATTCTTTTCACGGCGGGAAACTGAAATCTCACAACCTGCTAGATGTTGGGTTTTGGGCATCATTTTGCGCTATATATATATATATATATATATATATATCGTCGCGATATATATATATATATATATATATATATCGTCGCGTGCTTGAAAACTGCCGCAAAGCTACGCACATGAGTGGATTTGCCCCATCTGGGAGGTCCCCCACAAATCAATTCGTCCATGAGATTTTCGAGCATCCCGAAACCAGTTTCAGAAGGACCTTGGCAACAAGTGGCAACAAGTGGCAACACGTGGCAACAAGTGGCAACAATTAATTGGCAACAAGTGGCAACAAGTGGCAAGGACCTAGTTCGGACACGACAAGAAGCTCAATGCAGCTGTTGGTTGTGATGGCCACCTTGGGGGAACGATTGGCTTCCACTCCTTAGGCGAAACGAACTGAGTCAAAACAAGACAGGCTGAATCTCCTTAAAGCTAGAACTGGGTGCAAGAACGCATCACGCGTTGCCCCGCAACCTCTCGTCTTGTTATCGCCATCGATTCCAGCTCTGGTTCCAATTCTTCCTGCGGACTCGGATGTAGTCCGGATCATCTCCAACCCTGGCTTGTCTCTCCAGGTATCTCTCCAAGAAACGATCAAGCGCGCGTGGACAATAAAACACTTTTGCCTTCACCCACACCGTCCAGCCCATGTGCTCTTGATGCCTCTTGAGGCAGTAAAGACGACGATTGTCGTTGCTGAAAAACCGCCCGTGTCTTTCAATCACCTCCAGTCGGAGCTGCTCGCAACTGCAAGGGTCTACCCTGCTATGATCCAGGTCGCTGATCAAGGCCTCCAAGCTTCGCCCATCTTTGAAGCATTGCCCAATGCTTTCTTGTGTGTGTTCGATCAGTCCCACCTTCAAGTCTACAAGGTCCGGGTCTTCCTCAATCCTCACTTGATTACCTTCAGCGGCGGCTTGAGCAGCCAAAATCTCCCAAGCTAACTCTAAAGACTCGGGCTGGCTGGCAATCACTTGCCGCCCTTCAAGCCATATCGCAGCACGCGCTGCAATTGCTTCAGGCTCAGCATCCAGGGCTGTGTCTTCGGTGGGGCGATCCACGGCGTCCTCCCGCTGGATGATCTGCATCTGACCACTCAAGGGATGCACCATGATGCTCCAGGATTTTGACACAATCAGAATTGATGGGGGTTCCCTGTCCGTTGAAAAACTCAAAAGCGCCTTCCGGCGCTTGTCGCCGCACAGATGTGTAGCCAGGTTCCCCGGCACTGTGTAGGCCGGGGCATTGGTCTGACGCATGTCGTGTTTCAACACGACCGAGCAGACGGGGCACTCCACCATGGCCAATTCTTGTGGAAGATCCAAGATCTTCGTGCGCAAGAGCTGCGATGGCCCATAAAAAAAGAGCCACCAAGCGTCCCTCGTGTTAAGGGCTTGGCGGCCGGCCTCATTGGTCCAATCAGGGCCTGCTTCACAAAAAATGCCCAACTTGCGCGCCTCTTCCCGCACAAACTGCGCTTGGTCCATGGCATTGTTGTTCAACTTCAAGTCTGTGACGAAGCTGCGCAACTCAGACAAGACCTCAACTGCACCCCTGGAAGTAATTCTGTTTTCATCCAAGTTCAAAGCATCAAGCGTGGAGCGTGTTGCTCGAAGTAGGTTGAGCAACTCGACCAGAAATTCGTCGTCAAGGTCATTCTTTGAAAGGTCCAGGGCACCAACAAATCTTGTACAGCCAAGGCCCCGTAGCCCTTAATAGAACTTGCACGCACCTTTCGGAACTCTGACGCCTTGCAGCATGTGTACCAGGACTCCACCAGAGACCTTTCAAGCAGACCTGCGCGCGAAATGATTGACATCCTTCAGCCTCCGTCACTTGACAAATCTGCTCCAGGATCAACTTTGGATCCGCTCCAAATTTATCATACCTGCTTGCTTCTATTCTCAAAGTGCCGTCTTCGAACCATGCTTTCACTCCCCCGCTCTTTTCTGGCAGCTGTGAATGTGAATCGTCCTCTGGCCTGTCCTCAACATCCGATCTCCCAAACTCTGCTTTCACCAGCTTGGCAGTCTGCAAGTGCGTAGCTTTGTTGGGTCCGGCGATGAAAACTTCTGGGATGCCCTCGACCCTTCCGAAATGCTCCCAGCAATTCGCCTCCGCAGCGCTCAAGACCGCCTCGGGGACCTCCTCATAGCTCAGGCCGATGTAGCCTCTGACCTCGGCCTTCTTCTTCTTGCGGCATGGAGCGGACAGCTCAGCCACCCATGCACCGGGCACCCAGGTCCATTGCAGTGTCATTGCCTGCTCATTGGGATTCAGCAACAAATACGGCGAGGCAAATCCATTGCGAGGCAACTGAGGCAACTCATATTTATGAGACTTGCCTGGGCTGGAACTCTGCGCAAAAGAAGTCAAGCTCTCATCTCACAGATCACAAGCAGCTGGCTCGTGCTGGGTCAAACATCACTGGCATACCAAAAACTCGCGACTCAAAAAGCGAGTGCAACACTGCCAAATCGCCAAAGGACGCTCAACCTGTTTGTCTTTGGCAACAGATGAACCCGTTGCCACAACTCGAAAATACAACATTCGTCTCCCCGAGGCCTGTATGCGATCACTGGACGACATCGGCATTTAACGAGCTCAAGCAGAACGTGGCTTGCCAGTTCAGCTTGTTGTTGGAACCGCGGTGTTGATTGGTGAGTCCGTTGGCAACCTCTATTCTTTCGTTTTGCTTCAGGTGTGCATCTGCAGTCAACCAGAGCACCCTCCTGGCAAAGCCTGGACACTCTAGATTTCGTGCTCATCCGATGGAGTTGCGATCTAGGCTCAAGACATGTCAAGCAGCTTGCTCCCCCTCGAAGTGCGGAGAAGGGTCACTGGATCTGTCCTAAACTTGGGAACCCAATTTTGGATGGCGCTTAATGGCACACCCAAATGGGTGCGTCTTTTTGAGGGTAGCCGTTCTGGGGGCACCCAAATAGCGTGCCTTTTCTTTGGAGTTGGAACCCCAGCCGCTTTTCTTTTGTGGGGGGGGGGGTCCAAATCCGGGGGGACAAAACAAACGACGACGAGCCAGTCCCAAATCAAGCCAATCCAAGGTCATGGGCCTGCGCTCCTCACCCCGTGCAACGAGCCGCAGCACGTCCTTGCAGGGGGGCTCTACCCATCGCCTCGTTTGTTATGAAACCACGGGCCCAAGGACCAGCTTCCCTCGTTTGTTTTGGAGCCGAATCGGTGGTTTGGAGGTGCTCCGGGGGTGGTGTCCCATCTACCCACAGGAAACAGGCAAGGGCAGTCGAACAACTCTCTCCTTACTCACCTTGATTGAGGAATAGACGCTGGCACTCACTCATGATGAAACATATGGTCTGTCATTGTTTGACAGTAATTACCACTTTTGGGGTGGTTTTAAAGGAAAACCAAACGGACACCAGCCATGTTCACTTCTTCCAACTGGAACCGCAAACTTCGCGTAAGTTTTCGGGGCTGGTCGGGAAATGCAGGCAGGATTTAATTTGCATGGACTCCAACGTAGGAAAACATGGATTGCTTGGATGTAGCTTAAAAACAGAACAACATCATGGAAAACTGGCCCTTGACACATGTCTGGTTTCTATGTCGGCTTTCTGAGATGCAAGATTCCGTTCTGTTCGCCCCTTAGGTTTCAACTGCTTGGAAAAGTGTGCATCAAGGAATTATTGACAGTCGATCACAATCCTGAAGGGTTCTTGCATGCACAATATATTTCCTGAAAGATGGATTGCAGCTGTGCAAGTCTCATGCACGCCGATCCAAGTGACAAATTCACAAATAAGCACATTGCGATTTTGCTCGGAACACTGCCCTGTTCACAAGGATACAGTAGACTCAATCTATCCCAATCTGGAAACCACTCAGAACAAGTCCCCAAAACGAATCTTCATCCTTCCCCGCTTGCAACATTAGGAAGTCATGATTGATGTGGCTGTGGGTCAAAAGCGTAGGGTAACCCCATTTTGGATGCTCACGGAAACATGGTAGCTAAAACATGCGGTCCATATCCTGGTTTAATTTTGGCCCGTTCCCCGCTTCAGCGATTCGTCGATTCGGCCTCGGCACTGCGAACAGGCGCTTCCCGCAAGCCCTGCACATAGAAGCCCCGGCCCTGAGCGAGCGAGCTGCTCTGGAGCTTGTCTCAGTGCTATTGTTTGGGCAAATGGGTGTCTTTCTTTGCGGCATCTGAAAATGTGGTGGGTGTCCTTTTGGTTTCCCTTCATGCCCACAAAAAAAGACTGACCCAAATTGCTCTGGTTCAACCGGAAAGAAGGAATCTCTAGTAGGGAACTGTGATTCTTGAATTTAGAGAGTTCATAGGGTGATTCAAGACTTTTACGTGAGCCCGAGCCGTGTCTCTTAGGAATTCAAAGACTGCGTTTGCCGGTTTACTTACAGCCTACACCTTACCCGGCGACTAAGGTGGCGGCTGCATCCTCCTTGACTGGAAGAGACGACGTGGCCTGGAATTGAAAGGGTTCACTGGATTTCCCCCTTAAGTCGACAATTTACTGGTGGTGTCCACCAAAACTGCGACTGTTGCAGGGTCCAAAAAGAGAAATGGAGGAAACCCTGATTGACTATGGAGACCCAAACTGATTGGCAAGAATGTATGCTTAGAATGGTCAGGAGTTCGAAGATCACACTGTAGTGTCACGCACATAATGAGACCTCATACATGTAAGAGTTGCAACACAGGTAGTCAAAGTTTCTGTTCCCAGACCCGGAATGTACTGAGCTGCTGAATCACGTCGGTAAGCCATAGTGGCAGACACAGGCTCAACTCAAACATCAAACACATAGCTGCCGCAACACAAATCAAGCAGTCGGTGAGTCAAGCACATCCAGGATTTTCTACGCAACTTCAAGAGGTGCGCGTCAATTGTGCTCTCAACACCTGTTGCCCCGACAAGCACCTGTGATCGTCAACATATAGCACCACACCAAGCAAAGGCCTTCCTCGAATTTGGCCGCTCCTGGCTCGGGCCGTGTGCCAGTAGGTCGATGACCTGTCGGCCAGGTGAATCGAACGTCGCTCAAAGCGACGAAAAGAAAACCCTTTGGGGTGAGCTTGACCCGGAGGCCAGCTGAAATCCATCCATTTGCTTAAGCCCCCTGGAAAAATAAAAACAATATGTCCCCTAGTAATAGATTCCCTTTAAAAACCAACAGGGGAAAATCACAAATACTCGGAAGAATCAGACAACAAGGGATCAAAAGCAACAGACTTTAGGCCACCGGGCTGGAGCTGCAAAGCAACAGAGAATGTGGTTCACGACAATGTGCACAAGATCAACAAGCCAAACAGGCCTGGCACGGCAACAAAAGCCAGCACATGATGAGCACCATAACATGTTTCGCAGCTTTAAAGAGAGTGGCCTCATCAACTGCGGTTCCTCGAATCCCGGCATTCACGTCCTAAGTTCATTAATACATATGAACGCCTCGTACACCACGATTCACGGCTCACCAAGGCAAATGCGGGCCCAGCACCATGGATGTATGTTTGTGCATGAATTTATCTACAGACATAAGTTTCATAAGGTCACACAGCTTCATGAATTCAGCCTCTCAGGAAAGCCTCTGTGCACAGCGACGCCTTCTCGTTGAAGATCTCAAAGTAGGAGAGCTTTGCTTGCTTGCCGAGGACTTGCAGACCTTGGCAAAAAATAATAATCAGAATGCTGATCTGCACGCTGAGCTGCGCGCATGGATGTGTTTGTGTGTGTGTGAGCGTGTGCGTCTGTGTATGCGTGCGTGTGACAGAATTATCCTTGGGCGCACACATTCAGGCTTCATGTTAACAGTGGGAGGGCAATTGTGCACACAACTACAGTGAATGTCCGGATTTTCACCGACTAAATACTTTCAGGCAACCCGCTGGACACTTTTAGCTGCCTGCAACCCCTGAGACGCCACTCGGTCGCAAAGCCAATGTCCACAAACAGGACAGCCGTTCAATCCCCCTCCAACATCCAATGTCAGGATACACACTGCTGAACACAAGTGTGCGTGTGAATCTTCAAAACATGACCGGCATGAAATCAGGCGAGCTTAACTAAAGATCAGAACCCTCATCCAGCTTAAATTTTGTGATCGCTGTACCCCATAGGGTCACAATAACTGTCCTGTTGCCCGCGTCGGATTACCTGCGGGTACAAATGCAAACTCTACTGCTTGCGACTCATATTGTAGACGCATGGCTGAAAGCCGGGTCATACGACACCTCCATGGGAAGATGCTGCCTGATTATTAAACAGTACTGACAGTGCTTCCGAGTTTTCTTCCTGTGTGATTCTAACTGGCTGCATGCTGCTGACGCCATCGCCGAGGAGCATGAGATCTTCTCCTTCTCCCTCCTTTATGAGCCACTCACGGTTACACTGAGGAATTCTCCTCTCCAACCGTGTAGCAGCTTGTCTATACGGGTGTGTCATTTTTTGAAGGTACCCTCTTGACTGTTCTGAAGGTCAACCAAGGCTGCAAACCGCCCATTTTTGGAGGTTCCCTACTTTGAGCCACTGTTTTGTTGGTGGCTTTGAAGGACACCACCATTTTTTTTGAGGGGGGGCTCCCTCCAAGAAGACGAAACCAGAGACAGATGAGCTGCCGGCCGTCGTCTCGGAAGCCGAAGATCTCCTGAACGACTCGTTGCACAAATCACGGGAACCCAAAAGCGGGAAGGGGGGGGAATGCCCAAAAGGAGGTTCCTCTATGGTGGTGTTTCTTGGTGTTGTGGTGTTTGTTGGTGTTATGCTGGTGTTTGTTGGAGTTGTTTTAAACGAACACCACATCGGTAGGAGTAGTGCTGACAAGCTTGAAGTTGGAGCTCGATGGGCATGTGCTTAAGCACTCTGGGCACGAGCTACCCAGGCTAATCTACACGCCATGCGAGGGATGCAAAAGCAGCCACCCAGATTGAGGTTGGACCCATGCACATGACTAGGAAGGCTGAAGGTAAGGCTCAGCTTGTGCCCAGGTGGTTCACAATGCTGCCCTTTTCAAGCAATGAGCCCGCAAATTGCCGGGATTCTTGACCAAAATTTGGGCGCTGGCTTTCGGCCGGATTTCAAAGCCTGCGGGTCACCAGCAGCAGTAGTTGCTCGGGTCAAGTGAGCGCAATGTTCCCAGACCAGATCCCCTATAAAAAGTCTAACATTTGGTGACAGTGGTTTAGTGGAAACTACCACTAAACCCTAAAAAGCTGAGAAAAGATAAGGAACCGGACGGCTGGAAACCACCCAAGTCAAAGGCCTGCTTTGTGGCGTATGCCAGTCCAGTGTGTCTGTGTGGTTTGCATGGCCGTGTTATCCCAGGCCATGGACTTCACCAGGGAGACAACTCCGAGCACCCGCTTCTCCCTCCTCCACAGCCAAGGGCAAAATGCCGGGCTCGTAGGGGGTGCCAAGCACCTTGGACACCCATCTTTCAATCCTGCGCGGCTGCTCAGCTCAGGGCTTCTCATCTCACAACTATGGAAAGTCCACAAAGCTTTGTGGGTGGATATCATGTGGCTTCCTGTTAAAGCCTCGCAAGGCTACCCTCAAAAGAAAAGAGGAAAGCACTGCCATCTTCTTAGTCAACCTTGGATTAAACTCCAAACCTAGGATTTAGCTATTTTCTTGCAATCATTGTAAAGGGCAAACACCTGTCCGCCCACCAAAAATGGGTAAACATAGAAACCTGAACGGGATGAGCTCAACCCTGCATATGCGTTAAAATGTTCATGTACATTCCCTGTTTTCCCTGTTTCACTTAAACCCTGGGATCCGTGCTGAGTGGGTCTTGCCGGAGCTGGTCTGGCCGTAGGCGAGGATGGAGGCGTTCGAGCCAGCCACCGCGGCCTGAACCTGCCAGGTGACCCTCAGCTTCCCCCGAGCCCGCTGGTTTGCAAGTGTTGCGCGGGGGGAAAGCCCCGCTTTTACCCTCCCACCAATCAAATTAGCACATGGAACCTGAAGTTCGGGACCTGGTCCCTTTAAAAAGAACATGGTCTTCCAGCACCCCCCCCTCTCAGGTTCCATCTTCATTCCTGGGAGGGTGCCCCCTACAAACAGGGTCCCGCCTTACCCCATGTTGTCTTCCGTCGGGGTCAAACCGAATCCTCGAGTTGCTGGTGTTTCCCAAGGCCCAAAAAAACAGGTTAATTGATGGGCACGGGTCTGAAGTCAGCAATGGACTTGTCACGGGATGACCACTGCTGCACATTCTCCGAACGCATGGTATATCCCTTTTCAGCTAGTTCAGGGACCAACATGTACATATCAACAGAAAGCTGGTCAGTAACTACAGATCCCTGGTGTTATGAAGCAATGGCAGAGGGCATATTCAAGCAAACCCCGATAGAATGAGAGGAAGGGGAAGACCCCTACACTTCATTGATGGTGTGTTTAACCTTTTGGCAAACCTCAGGCCCCGACCAGCTTCTTTGCAGCCTTGTCAAAGAGCTCTTTGTTTGTCGCCTTGCCATCGAAACCTGGGGCAAAGGTGAGTGACACTTCGGCGTTGCAGAGCTCAGCAACCAGCTTGATCTCAGGCCATGTCGCTTCAAACCCAACTTGCCAAATGCCGCTGGAGGAGTTCCAAGCCACAGCAAAACCTGTAGTTGCTGTCGGTCATGCTTCTCTTTTTGCCCATAGCCGAGCTTCATTCCCTTTCCATTTGTCTTGCACGCGCCATTGATTGGAACAGATCCTGAAAAGAGATGAAAAGAATAGAGGCGGCCCGCTCTTGACAAACATTGCTCACATGTGGCTGAGATTGTACAATTGACGCTGGCCGGACAGCTTGTGCATCACGTTGGTCCTGGCAAGCTGTACTGCATCCACTGTCTGCCTCCACGTGCTAGTTACCGGACTGTCACTGCTGCACGAGCCAGCACTTCCATTGCTTTGACAGCAATGGAAACAACAGAGAGTCAGATGATCTCCTTCAGCGCAAAACAAGCCGTCACTCAACCCAGCAGCAGCAGCGGCAACTTTGTCAAGCACAACCGCAACGTCGACAACTACAACAAGCACCCACATGCAAACCCACAGCCAGCCACAGCCACGGAGGCAACAGCAGCAGCAACCAGTGCAACAGCATCAACGACAGCAACATCAGCCGCAGCAACGGCAACTGCAAAAGCGAACGCGACAAACCGCTTCCATCTAATAATAAATACGATATGTATTCATAGGGTGTAGTTGTTCATAGCAAGGGATTAGCAGAGCAGCTAAGTGCTGGGCACTGGTCGAACGGGAAGACTCCACGTTCCAACTTCTCACCCTGAGGTTGATGGCAGACCTCAGAACGGTGCATCCGCGCAAATGGAGCAACCCGCAGTCCTCAGTACGCAGAGCTCCGTATGTTTGGTCGGTGAGTTGACCAGTAGTAAGAAAACATGCTGCAGCCAATGTTTTGGCCCAGCCTGTTTTCCATGGAGAGATTGCCTTTCATGCAGTATGGGCCAATATTACAAGACATGAATCATCAGGAATCAATCAAGCGCGCAAGTGTAAACATCTGCATGCCGGCAGCTTGAATCCATCGAAATCAGGTTCTGTTTGAAGTATGGAGTGGTCGCTTTGAGCCTTTGAGCACATAGCCTCAAACTTGCTTAACTACACAATAAGAGCTGCCTAACAAATTCCTTCCTTGGAATCGGTATTGCACCCACTCCTCCCACTGCTGACCTGACAGAAAACATGGAAGCGCCCAGGAAGGCTTTTGAAAGGATGGTTGTCGCATGGCGTTCGGAAAACAAAATCAAAGACAGCAGCCACTTTCCTCACGTGCCTCGTTCTCAGCTGACTTGATGTCGGGAAAAATGATAATAGCTAAGATGTTATATCGTCACTGTCCTCAGAACGCAAGCACATTGTTTGTAGAGACCAGCTGGAGTCAAAACTTGGTGGTGCTCAGTAGGGAATGACCGAGTCCGGGTGTTGGGAATGAACCTGGGGATTCCCTTAAAGGAAACCATTGGGGATTATTATTATTTTTTCGGGGTCCTTCCAACTCATTCCCAAGCGCCTTAAGACCTTCGACTCGTGGAGAGTCCGTTCCCCAAAAAAAACACGACGGCTGTGTCAAAGGCGACGTTACCAACTCCTGGGGCTCCGTTCCCAGTGCTGCCCATCCTCAAATGGGAAATGCAACGACCGCAGGGTATGTAAAAAAGAAAGAAAGGCGCATTGTGGTTGAAGCTGTGGGGGGTGTCTTTTAGCAACGGTTTCCTCTTGGCTTCCCTTTAAAACCATGAAAAAAGGGAGAACCTCAACGAAAAAGACAAACCCGTTTCTGGTTGCAGCTGGTCTGCTCCCAAGTCAAGTCAGCCCATGAGACGCACACCGCTGTGCGCTTTTTACGAGTGCTTCCACTACCCCAAAAAAGTCTTCCACTCACGAACCCCAATGCCATACAAGGGCCGGGTGGCTTGGAGGGAGTGCAAAAACCCTCTTAGATACTTGTCTGTTTGTTCAGCGAAACAACTAAATGTCAAAAGGGCCATGCATAGCAGAATTGTGTTACCGTGCATGGGGTGACTCGTCACATTCTGAATGGTTCAACTTACATTTGAGCCTGTGACCAGCTAATCCTCGTACGGAGACGCCGGCTTCATGGTCAACAACGACTTTTGCCTCGACTTCTGTCCAACAGTTCCCTGCGCGTCCGTAGAGTCCACATACATCCATGAAGGCCTTTGATACTGCGCACCTGCATGCGTGCTGCTCAATCAAGTCTGCTTCAGCGTCAAGCTTTCCGGAGATCAAGAACTCGCGAGCCATGGGCCATAGCCTTACACTCTTCATGCGCTGCCCTGTTGGTCCCAAGTCTGCTTCCATTTGCTGAAGTTCACTGGAAAAAATACATGTAACAGCAATATGTCCAGTAGTGATAGATTCCCGATAGAACCAAAAATCACAAACACAAAAAACATATCCGTTTCATCAAATGGAAGTCATGGTTTCGACAACCTGCCATGGACCATTCTGGGGGCAAACATTCTCTGAAGACCCGTGAGTATGGCCATGGACTCATGAACCTTAAAAAAACCTGACAGAGGTTCCCACACAAATGGAAGTTTTGTCTTAAAGGATTGGTCTATAGAGAAGTCTCATCAGCGCCAAGTTCTTAGAGCTTAGCGACTTCTTTTGGCCCGATTCGGATTGGAGCCCGTTGCGAATTTGAGTGACAACCATTGAAGACCAACGGGAACCCCCCATTGGCCCAAACAAGTCCTGGAACTTTATATGTGCAACCAAAATTGTCCAAATCCAAAAGTTTAGAGTCCAGGAACTCAGGAAGTGACTCCCACCTGCTATTCCTGAGCTATTGGCCCGCTGCTCCAGACGCCAGGCGCCTATCGGACAATCTGTGGTGAGCTGTCCCTCTTGGGTGCATCTGTTGGTGGCCCAGTTGTGCTGAATCGTACTGAATTGTGCCTATATACGGTTTACTTGCCTGAATTATCAAGAGAGCTTAGTTGCAAATTTTAGACCTGTTTTGTTGGCTTGCTCCTCTTTTCCCCGAAATGCGATTGGATATTGGCACGGGTCCGGCAATGAGTCGGGCCTTGGACACTATTTTGTAGGCTGTTCGGGAAACTATGCCTTCCAACTAGGTTCATCCGACTTGACAAGGCCGCCTGTATTCTGTATTGCACAACGTCCTAGAGAATATGGGTGCGTGTGTGTGTGTGTGTTTTTTGGGGGGTCCCCATTTGGCCGGAAAACCAAAACGAAACCGTTGCCTCAGAACATGGAGCTGACCCCCGGGTGGCCCTGAACGTACCCATTTACGACTGTATAGAGGGGGGGGTGCAATGTGCAAGTAGCCAGAGTTCCGTGAGGCGTGAACCCTGTTCCTGCAGTGAATAGGAATCATGTGTCACAATGTTGCAACTGAGAAATATGTTGTGCATTACGTGTGTATATATATATATATATATATATGTATATATTCAGTTGTTTCCTTTGCAACCTGCAACAAAGATAAAGGGTGAGGCAAGGGAAGGGCGAAGAAGAGAAGGCTCAGAAGGGCAAGGGTAAGAAGGGGAGGGCAAGCAGGGAAGGCTTTTTGAGGGGCTGTTGACACAAGTCAGCAATAAGGTACCGCAGGTGAAGACGGGAATCTCAAAACAGACAAAGCAGGCACCGGTGAAACCTTAACATGATGATTCATCCATCTAGAGTGACAAGTAAGCAAGACACCTTCATCACATGGATCTTTGCTGAAGCCCAGGTGCCCCTCAGCTAGTCCTGATTGACCCAGTATGGGTTCTAAGGCAAAGTCCATGACAAATATCCAAAGAGGACGGCACGTTCCTGGCCGCCCTGCAAGCCTTTGACCTAGAGTTCTAGCGAGCAAGATGAGCCAAAAAAGACTTCCATAGCCATGAGCCGGGCAAACAAAAGCACCCAGCCTGATTCGGCAGCTGAGCCGACCAAGGGTCGAATGCGCACCTGGGCATTTGAACCATGCCGGGAATGGCAAAAGTGCAGTGGTTGCTAGTGGCAAAGACCCCTTATCCGGACACGGAAGAACATGAAAACGAATGGCTGTAGCGAGCAGACTGAGAGGCCCAGCTTTTGCCACAGTAAAGCTTTAGCACATGCGAGGCTGTTAAAAACAAGCTCGCAATGCCCAAATCAAACTACACTCAGCGGCCATCATGGTGAGCTCATGATGGTTTCAGATGAGCTCGCCATGAAATAGTTGCAAATGCATGGAATACCTCAAACAAACACTTTAACAATGCTTTCACAGGGGACGCTTCAAGTAAAACCCGTGGCAGGATGTGGCAGACTTGTGTGGGCTTTCCGCGGCCGGTTGTTTGGCGTGCGCGCTAGCTCGTTAGGAGAGCCCCTCAATTCTTCTGCTAGCCAACATAAATCTAGGGGTTGATTCCCCATTCTTTTCAGGCATCGTTCTTTTCAACAACCAGCCGTTTCCCCTGGGTTTTTGATGGTTTCCTGAAAAGAAGGATCCCTGGAAAGAATGGAATTGGAAGGGACTAGATGACATTTTGCCAACCCCCGCATTGCAGCAGCTCCAAACACCAGAAGAACTTTTTTTTGGGCCCGCAGCCGCCACCGAGAGCTTGGGCATGCAGTAGCCAAAGCTCATGTTGGGCAGCGCATGTTTGTCTTTTACACGCGTAGAGCATATCCTGCTGGATGATGCTTACATCACGATTGTGCCCCATTACGTATACAAACCGTCCGTTTTTGTGATCCTTCTGCCGCCATTTCGCACATCCACGGCGAATGCACAGCAAACTGCAAAAGTATCATCGTTGAACGCGGATTCTAAGCTGGAGGCATGGGTAGTTGGCGGTTCTCCCGTTGAAACGTTTCGGTGTGGATTGCCTCAGGAAACCTCGCCCGCCCGCCATGTCAAACACTTTGTCTTCGGCTTGCTTTGCGAATCTGTAGACTGACGCTGGGAGTGCGCTGCTGGAAACAGCCAGCGACAAGAAATGCCTTTGAACAAGTCTTCTATGTGGGTGAGCTCATGCAACCCAGGCGTGAGGGCTCAAATTGCATTGTATCCAAAAAGACAAGAGCCAATACATGCAACTCAAAAGAACCTGCAGAATCACGCACTGTCTCCAGAGCAACTCCTGGAGTTTTGCGCGCAATGTTCGTTGAGTGAGGCTAAAAAAGGTGCCCGCTTTTGGGGGCTGTACTCCCAAAAAGTGCTCTTCTCCTGAGCAGGTGCTATGAGCCATGTTCATGCTGTAGTCGCGCGGATTGTGTGTGTGTGTGTATGCGTGTGTGTGTGTGTCACACTTGAAAACCTGTCTGACCCACTTATACCCTGTAATATTTCAGGTCTTTACCACCCTGAACGAAATTGAAAAGGTTCAGGTAGGATCCAACATCCAAGTCCAGCAAGATGCATTTCTATCCGAGTTGCGACCACCTGAAGAGGCTCCCGAATGGACGGGCGCTCACGCCTGAGAGCAAAAACAAACCGGGGGGCCAATTTGGCTTGAAGATTCTATTCGCGTAGGTCCTTGAAACAAGTTGGGGCGCGAATCCTCACCGATCCAAGCCATCTGCAAGCCATTTTTTCTCGAAAGCCTGTGGCCTTGGCCCATTTTCACAGGCACCAACTCCTCAGATTCCCACCCTTGGAGTTCACCCAAAGCAATGCTTGGCTGGGATCGAACAGTGCACGTAGGCCAGTCACAACGAACTGGCTCAGACTGAACCCAAAAGCTGGTCTTTCTGGGGTGTGTAGACGGCCATATATGCTCTTGTGGAAAACAAATGATGGCAATCATACGCCATCATCACAATTGCGGCCACCACCACCGCAACTGCAACATCTGTTTGGCACAAAGCTTGGCATGATGTATTGGCCCCTGGTGCCGAAGTCCGAACTATTGCCAAGCACTCATGGCACTTATGGACTCCAGATCAGAAAAGCAGGGGCGGCCATCTGTCCAAATGTGGCTGAAACGAAGGCTTGGATGCTTAACAAAAGCCCATGACTTGCCTCACAACCTGAAAAATGTGGTATGTAAGCCTCCAGATCTGCAAACCCCCTATTTCTGAAAATGAGCTTGACAATAATTCGGACACACAAAACAAACACCAGACAAGCAACCCGAACTTCCCCAAAAAACCACGCCTGGCCGGGCTTGGGCTGCGCATGGGTGCCTAAGTCAACCATATAAAGCTGTATAGAAATATCAGAAAGGGGGTGATAAACTGTTCGATCCTTTTCGGGGTTGTCGTGTTTTGTGATGTCATCCTTGTGCATTGTATGTTTTGTCATGTCATGCTATAATATTGTCATCCTTTTCGGGGTCATCGTTTTTTCGTTTTGCAGGGCTGTTTGCATATTTGTAGAAAATATGCCGGCCCAATACTACAGTAGTATCCGCCCCCTTTATGGATATTACGCCAAGGGGATTTCCTTGCTACAGAAAATTGGCCAAAATCCCAAATTTCCCACATCTCTGATACCGCCCGGTAGAAAACCCGCAGGCTTGCTCAAATACTTCAACAAACAGCGACTCCTGACGACTCTCCGTGCACACACCTCAGCGGACCTTGCTCATATCATCCCTTTTGTAAACCATCAATTTTCGACATGAGCTTACCTTACCAACATGGAACCCTGGTAAGTAGAAACATGAACCAAAACCTGCGTGACCCCCGTTTAATTTTGAGCCACACCCACCTGACTTTAAATCAAACTGTGGAGTCGAGCAAATTGCACGAGATTGCTTGGCTGTTGCTCACTGCGCCAGGCAAAACCTTTAGAGCGCGGCATATCATCCACTCGCCTCAGCTAGGACAGCACTCAACCGGCGCTACTGCTGGTTGGATCATGGATGTCCGTCCCCAGTACAGTAAGCTGTCATGAAGCAACCAGCAAACATTCCAGGTTGATGCATCCTGTTGGACTAGCTTAACTAATGAATCCCGGAACAGCAGTTGTTGCTGTGGCAGTCGTGGCAGTGGCAGCCACTGCCGCGGGACATGCTCGGTCCTTTCGCACCAGTTACATCTCACTGACGGAAATTGGCTCACCCAAAGGACCCAGGTCCCAAATCACGTTTTGGGACCAGACCAAATAGGAAGTCAGATCAGGTCGATTCGCTTTGGGCAGAGACGATACACGGAACGGGCAAACAAGGCACAAGGCAAAGAACCACGCAAGATCCCCTCCGCGAGTCTCCCGGAAAAAAAAGAGGAAAAAAAACACGATGAACCGCTGTTTCTTTGAGATGTACCGATGAACCAATGTCTGGGTTATCGTTGTCACCATAAATGAAATCTTCACATTGAAAGAAGCATAGCACACCACAAAGGCATCTGCCATCCTGTCGCATCGAGGCCCCCTGCAGGCCGTTGCAAAAGGCTGCTGTAGGGTGACATCAACCCTCACAATGGATGGTGCCAGGATCATGAATTTGGGCTCCAAGGCTAATTGCTCCAGTAGAAGCTCCGGGTTGTTCTCCATCGGGACAAGCCAGTTCAAGTATATTGGGTTCCTGAACTTAGCCTAGATATATTTAATATCTAAAAAAAACCTATCAGCTGGGGCTCTGCATTCTTGTCTCTGCAAAACTAGCCAGCCCCTGTGGTTCCTGAGCCAAAGCGAGCAAGCGCAACCACTGTCCAGCACAACCCACGACATGATGAACATGAAGCAATGCACAAATGCACGCAAACGAATACACACAGAGAGGCAGATGCTAACATGCTAGTTGCGGTTGCCAACGCAGAAAAAGATACGGAAAACCGGCGGGCAAAGAGACAAACAGACAGATACAGGCTGATACAATCAGACTCAGACAGATTCAAGCAGACAAAAACACACACACACACAAAACAAACACACACACACACACCCACACACCCACACACACCCGCACACACCCACACACACCCACCCACAAACACACACACACACAGACACACGCAGACACACATGCACACACACACACACCCACACACACACCCACCCACGCACGCACGCACGCACACGGACTTAAGCAAGACGGAATCTTTATAAAAGAAGACAAACAAATACAGAAAGGGAGATATGGAAAGACAAACAAACGGGCACACCACAAGGCTAAACAGAACAGCCAAAACAGCTTCACGCTAGAAAAACTCGAGCTGCGTGCTTCCCGGCCAAGGGGCTGGCGTGGACCCTGTTTCTGCAATGCCAGCGAGGCGCGGACTCCGACAGGGCCGCAACCCTATCGTCAAGCATCCCTCGGTGATTGGCGTGCTGCGTGCGCCGAGCGCTTGCCAGCGGCAAGAGACAAAGGATTCGCAAACACATGACGGAGCTGAGGCAAAGCCAAACTGCTTGAGCCATCTAAGGTGTGTGCAATTCAAACCTCTGAGACGCCTGGCAAAACACAGAGAGCAATGCCCCTTCCAGCAACACAAACGTACGTGCACATGATCAATTGTCTTTGCCGTTCTTCTTTGTCTCCAGCGCTGCAATCCAGCACAAACAAGGCTTATAAACCTGACCATCGGTCAATACATAAGTGAATTAGAAGATTCATCGAGTGCAAATTCACACCGCGCCTCAGCTTGGAGTTTCCTCCTCAAAATCCTCATTGTCAACCAAACTCTCTTGGAAATCTCGGGGGTCCGCAATCAGTGCCGCGATCATGCTCTCGGTCGCTTTGTGCACCAGTTCCTGCACGGAGAGGGGCTAAGCTTCTAATAAGTTCCCACAAATCGCGCCTTGCCTACACGCGCACGGAAGCCTGCAATTATATATATAGACATGTATACATCGTCTCTTTCAGGCAGGCGTGGGGCGACCCAAAAGTGGCAAAGGCGTCAAAGCAAAGCTCAAGATCAGGGAAGCACGCGAACAACAAACAACAACCAACAACCAACAACAAACAACAAGAAATAAACAACAAACAACAAACAACAACCAACAACAAACAACAAGAAATAAACAACAAACAACAAACAACAAACACCAACCAACAACCAACAACCAACCACCAGCAAACAACACACAACAAACAACAAACAACAGACAACCAACAACAAACAACAAACAACCAACAACAAACAACAAACAACAAACAGCAAACAGCAAACAACAACCAACAAACAACGGACAACAAACAACAACAAGCAATCAACACGCGACAAACAACAAACAACAACCAACACACAGCACACAACACACAACAAACAACAAACAGCAAACATCAAACAACAGACAACAAACAACAAACAACACACAACCACCAACGAACAACAGACAACAAGACAACAAACCACCGCCAACCAGCAAACAGCAACCAACAACCACCAACCAACAAACAACAACAAACAACCAACAACACACGACAATCAACAAATAACAAACAACAAGCAACAAGCAACGGAGAACAGACAACACACAACACACAACAAACAACAAAGAACAAACAACAAGCAACGAACAACAAACCACAAACAACAAGCAACAAGCAACAAGCAACAATCAACAAGCAACATCACGAGCAACAACAGCAACAACAGCCACCGCAGCAACAACAACATCAACATCAGCACCAACACCAACACCAACACCAACCACGACGACGACGACGACGACGACGACGACGACGACGACGACGACGACGACCGCAACATCAACAACAACAGCAACAACGGTGACAAGGCATTTCAGCCTTTTGCCGGCATGGGAGGCGGAGCGACTTCAATGAGTGCTTCGTTTCGAAACGCAGACCTGTCAACAACTGCCTGCTCAGCACCCCAAGAATGTGTAAAAAGTTATCTAAACCCGAGAGTCATGCTATGACAGGCCTTAAAAAACAGTAGCGGCGAGGGCGCGCGGTCACGCGCGCGCGCTATGCGCAGTGTACGCGCGGCGTGCGCGCGGCGTGCGCGCGGTGAGCGCGCAATGAGCGAGCAGCGCGCGAGCGGTGCGCGGCGGCACGCGCGGAATGCGCGCGGCGAGCGTGCAACGAGCCAGCGACGCGCGAGCAGTGAGCGGCGGCGCGCGCGAATCCAAGAGTCTCAAGCTGGTTCAGGGCGTCTGCTTGGTTTTGAAGAGTTGGTCGGAGCCGGCGCTATACGCAAACAGTAACAAGACCGACGCAAGATGAGGGCATCGCTCGAGCTCAAAGACAGAAGAAGTCGACCACTGGTGATCGAAGAAAAATAGCCCAGGATCCACACTTAAGGTGTTGGTTCAAGGTTGCTCCTAGCAAAACTCATCCAAAGATGGAGTGACATGTGTTTCAAGTTGCAGGTTCCAACCAGCATTACCAGTTGCAAGCGCAAGTCGAATGAGTCAAGCAAGTCACAAGTTGGGGCTGCTCCACCCATGAGTGTCATCATCTCATCAGAGTATATTTGCATTTTGGCAATTTGTGGCCGTAGCAGGTTATTTCTATATCAGCCATGAGTCAGGAAGAAAAGACATGAATCAGGAATCGTCGCGTGATGGATCAATCATGAGCCTGACTCACCCTCAGCGCCAATAGCAGTTTTGGCCCAGTTTGTCTTTGGGCATCAGATCAGGATCGGATTAATATGAGTTTGACACGCGCCCGCAAGTCTCTGCGCTGGCCAAATATGGTCAAATAGGAAGCTTGCGCACTGTGCGTTCAGGCCCCAGTCAGTTAAGCAGCTTAAGCAGCGTGTGTCTATGAAGTTGGCCACGATTGTTCAGGGCACAAGCCCGCCGATTCCTGAGGATGATGTCAGTCTCAATGTCAGTCACTGCCACTCTTTTACCGCCCTTCTGCAACAAGCCCTGGTGTTCGGGGGGCCCTTTCCTTTGGTGGCTTGCCATAAGCACCGCGGTGCCTCCTATGGTGCACCGGGTGTACGCGTGCGAGATCTGAGAGGCTGAGAGAAGCACCTGTGAACATGTGGGAACGCAATAGTTGACTGGTGCCACCTTCATTTCAACTTTAACTGGAAACTTCACTTTTGACTCTTGACGGTTGACAGAGTGAACTTTAAACAAACTAACTTTGCGAGATCGCCGCAAGCAAAGTCATGATGTAATGTATAGCTACTTGACCTGCGTCGCACCGATTGGTCCATGACCAGTGTCAGTGTCACTCGTGACATGACTCGTGACATGACTCGTGACTCATGCCTCACATCAAACAAACTCGAGCGTTTGGTGCGCCAGCAATCTTGTTTCCTTTTGGGCGTCGCAGGTAGCCCAGCACTACGTTGGAAGGGGCCACCGCATGGTTCCGGTCGGCCAGTCCCATTGCGCTCAACATCATGAGTCGAATCACGATGACTAACAATATAGGGCCGTAGGGCGCGGCGAAGGTTTTCCCCTAGCTGTAGATTGCGGACGCGGACTCGGACTCAGGCAACCCAGGAACACTACCCGACTGCGTGCGAATCGGATCTGCGAATCAGTGAATTAGTGCACCGGTAATTCGACGATCCTGAGATGGGCCATGAGTGCTTGGTTTTTGAAGCTTGCCGCCTTTCCGCTTGCAGTAGCTCATGCGCTAGATGTTGCCCCGTGTGAGCCGGTGCGCAACAAACAGCTGTCTATAATTGGGTGGAAACCACCTGCCAATTGACGACACAAGTAGTAGCTTGCGAGATGCGAAATTTTGACTGGCCCTTGTACAGCACGGCAGCATCGTTCAAATCACATGATTCTGCAGGTATGAGTCATCAGATGACACGCCAGCCATCACTAGCTGAAGTTGAACTGACAGCGACACTAGATAGCTGAGGCAAAAATCCCAAGGCCTAAGATGAGTAAATCACGGCAACATATTTGGCTTAAACCAACCACCACTGGGTGCAGTGTTCAGTCCTCCGGACAAACAAATCATTGCGCAGATGCAAAGTGTCAGTGTGGTTTGTTGTTTCAAAATGCTTGCCTGGCGGAAACCTGGTTGGCAGTTGACACCACATTGTTGCATTACGCAAGCAATGCGCATTGCCGAGCGCAAGGTAGACAGCGGATGTGATGAAACATTGCATGTGACTCAAGCTCCGTGGCCCAGCGTCTGCCTGCCACATCAGACGCTGCTTTTTTTGCGGGGCCAGCAGTTTCTTCACCAAGTCAATAGTATTTCTCATATGTAGCTTGGGCGAAATCCTGCGCCACCAATGATGAATAGTTGAAATGATGAAACATTGATGGGACGCAACACGCACAAACTGGCCCCAAACATGTAAACCATAATGTTTGATTGGTTTATTTGATGCTTGACTGGCATTCGCACGATGGGTTCTGATATTGTTTCCATCCTTCCGCAGATACGACTAGAAATTGGCGACATGCGTGCGACTATTGCGCTGCCTCGGGTGAGCTAGTCTGAAACTTGCCAAATTAATATGTGAAGCGTGAGCAGCATGTTGATTTGGCAAAATCGTGTACCTGATTCATGACGGGTGGTACAATGTAGTACAAGTGCAAGTATTCGGGCCAAGTGGTGCTGGAGGTTGCGTTTAGTTCTCAGCGTCGGTGACAGACTGGCGCTCACGCATCAACAGCTACCGCACGCTTTGAGGCTGCCGACGCAGCACTTGTATTTCTGGCGACACGGTGTGTTGAAGAAAGAAACGCAAAGTGGAATGCCATCAGCTGGTCTGGCCATAACGCCGTACAAAACCAAAAATGTATACGTGCCAATGGACACACATCGTCTGCAACCCCCCCCCCCCTCAGCGAACAAGTGTGTCACGCGCGCGCGCGCAGCGTGCGGGTGTGTGCGTGTGTGTGCGCATTGCGCGCGCGCGCCTGCGAACTATACGCGCGGGCGCGCACGCGCCGTACGCGCGCACTGCACGCGCGGACTGTACCTGCTCACGTACGCGCGCGCTGTACGCGAACCGTACGCGCGGACTGTACGCAAAAAGTGTGCGCCAAAATCTGCCGGTTTTTTTCAAAATCTGCTGCCTTTTGTTGAAAATCTGTTGCGGTTTTTCAAAATCTGCTGTGATTTTTTACACGTGCGGTCGAAACGTGCGGCGGCCGTACGGTACGGGGCGCGCGCGCGCGCGTACGGTGTGTACGCGGGCGCGCGCGCGCGAACTGTACGCGCGGAGCGCGCGCGCTGTACGTACGCACCGCGCGCGCGGACTGTACGTACCGTACGCGAACCGTACGCCCGGACTGTACGCAAAAAGTGTGCGCTAAAATCTGCTGTGTTTTATTCAAAATCTGCTGTGTTTTTTTCAAAATCTGTTGTGTTTTTTTCAAAATCTGCTGTGTTTTTTTGTACGTACGGTCCGCGCGTACGGTGGCCGTACGGCACGCGCGCGCGCGCGCGCGCCGTGTACGTACGTGCGACGCGCGCGCGCTGTACGTACCGTATGCGCGAACCGTACTCGCGGACTGTACGGAAAAAGTGTGTGCCAAATTTCATTCTGTTGTTTTCAAAATCTGATGTGTTTTTTCAAAATCTGTTGCGTTTTTTCAATTCTGCGGTGTTCTTTTCGCACGTACGGTCCGCGCATATGGTGGTCGTACGGTATGGCACGCGCGCGTGCGGTGCGCACGTACGTGCGGCGCGCACGCGCGCGCGTGTACGGTGTACAGCGCACGCGCGCGGTGTACGTGTGCGGAGCGCGCAGTGCGCGTGTATGGCGCGCGTGAGACTCATGTCCGTTGCGCAGCCAGCGCGTTCAGCTGCTGATGCTTTTGAACCCAGCTTCAGGTCATTGGGTTTGCTTTGCTTTCTCAGTAACAAGAAATACCCACACTCATTGACTCCAATGTGAGGACGCGCCGGTTTTCCACAAGCATACACTTAAGGGCAAGAGCTGCTCCAGATGCAGGCGTTGGGGTTCCAAAAAAAGGTTTTGGACGCTTCTCAGAAATCAGATGACGGACCTGGCTGGAAACTGGTCCCCGGACATCAAAATATAGTATGTAGGCTTTGACACTTGACAACCGTGGCGATGGTTGCTTGAATCTTTCTTTTCAGTAGACTTTTCAGATTGCAGAACCTATAACGAATCACTCTACTCTAGAATCTGGAGACCCGAACTTCATACTGGTCCGATTCACACTGGTCCACAACATAGATGGGATTGATGATTTTCAGGGCTGCCGACCCCACGCCAAAGGCATGTGTATGTGTAAACGCATGGGTACTTAAGCCTGAAGCTTGTGAAACGTCTAAGCTGAATCCCTTGCAAGGGGCTTATCGGGTTGTTTCTTAGCTAAACGCCGGTGATATTGGTGGTCATGACCACTTCAAGCAAACAACAAACCGGTATCTTTCTTAAAGATCTGTTGATGCACTCTAGTCTGCGGATCACTGCAACATCAACTCTCAAGAAGCGGACAGGCGCTGGGAATGTCAGACACCATTAGCGTCTGCTCAACATGTTGCCCCTTTGCGTCGCCAGCGTCACCAGCAAATCCAAACATGACATTTGAATTGTAGAAACAAAACTAAAGAAACAAATTGAGACTAGCGAAGTTCGGGCGGCTGTGTCTGTCGAGTATTCCAGCTGAGTATCCCGCGCAATATATTAAAATCGTTTTCTTGATTAAAAAACACTGGTGATGATGCTCAAAGTGATGACCGCTGTAAGTAAACAACAAATCGTTTCCTTTGCTAAAGCATTGGTGATGCTGAGGGACCTACTCTAGTCTACGGTGGCCTAGAAGGAATCGAATTCCAAAGGCCCAAAGGACAGTTTGCGCTGCGTCACTTATGATTCCGATCTACATGCATATATGTATGTATGTGGACATAACAGGAACGCAGCAGCACCATCCTCAACACCACCAGCGCAAGCATTCCCTGGACCAAAGCACAAGTGATGCTGGGGAAGACCTGATGTGAGGTTGCGAAATTTGCACTCAAGA
>CAUJNA010000447.1:971055-983555 GCA_963377175.1 Effrenium voratum
ACGTGTGGGCATGGAAGCATGCGGGCCTGGATGCACTGGTGAGCGCTTGAGGGCACACTTGCCATCTGCGAGGGTGAGCGGGCGCCTTTGAGTGTACCATCTGCGACCATGGAAGCAGTGATGAGCGAGCGCATCTGCGGGCATGGCAGGCCAGGGCGTGAATTCTCACCATCTGCTGGCATAAGGCACCTGAGTGTGGGTTCTTACCATCTACACTGGCGTGGGTCCTTACCATCTGTAGGCATGGATGTACTGGGAGCGCGGCAGGCAGCGGGTGTGTTTGAGCGCGGGTTCCTCCCACTTGTTCTTACAACCTGCGGGCATGGATGCACTGGGGAGCACTTGATTGTTTCTTACCATCTGCTGGCATAGGTGCACCGGTGAGCGGGCACGGGTTCTTACCATTACACTCGAGGGTTTGTTGTGACGGCCAGCGTGCACGAAGTGCTGCGCTCAGAAGAGCGAAAAATGCTGCGCTGGCCACACGAAACACACTCTCTTTAACAGCGAAAGCGTTTTTTGACCTGGGCCACGCACGAAACGCAGCGCCTGCTATACGAAAGGCATGTGCTGCAAAGTGTCATGTTTGCTCGTTTACCTTCCGCCGAAGCCGCCAACTACGTACAGCAACAACAACAACAACAACAACAACAACAACAACAACAACAACAACAACAACCACAACAACAACCGCAACCCCCCCCCCCGACGACGACAACGACGACAACAACACCAACAACAACAACAACAACAAACAACAACAACCAACAACCAACAACCAACAACCAACAACCAACAACAACAACAAAAAAAAAACAAACAAACAACAAAACAAACCAAACAAAACAACAACAACAACAACAACAACAACAACAACAACAACAACAACAACAACAACAACAACAACAACAACAACCACAACAACAACAACAACACCAACAACACCAACAACACCAACAACACCAACAACCAACACACCAACAACACCAACAACACCAACAACACCAACACAACAACAACAACAACAACAACAACAACAACAACAACAACAACAACAACAACAACAACAACAACAACAACAACAACAACAACAACAACAACAACAACAACAACAACAACAACAACAACAACAACAACAACAACAACAACAACAACAACAACAACAACAACAACACAACAACAACACGACAACAACAACAACAACAACAACAACAACAACAACAACAACAACAACAACAACAACAACAACAACAACAACAACAACAACAACAACAACAACAACAACAACAACAACAACAACAACAACAACAACAACAACAACAACAACAACAACCAACACCAAGACAACACCAACACAACAACAACAACAACAACAACAACAACAACAACAACAACAACAACAACAACAACAACAACAACAACAACAACAACAACAACAACAACAACAACAACAACAACAACAACAACAACAACAACAACAACAACAACAACAACAACAACAACAACAACAACAACAACAACAACAACAACAACAACAACAACAACAACAACAACAACAACAACAACAACAACAACAACAACAACAACAACAACAACAACAACAACAACAACAACAACAACAACAACAACAACAACAACAACAACAACAACAACAACAACAACAACAACAACAACAACAACAACAACAACAACAACAACAACAACAACAACAACAACAACAACAACAACAACAACAACAACAACAACAACAACAACAACAGCAACAGCAACAACAACAACAACAACAACAACAACAACAACAACAACAACAACAACAACAACAACAACAACAACAACAACAACAACCACAACCACAAACAAAACCACAACCACAACCACAACCACAACCACAACCACAACCACAACAACAACAACAACAACAACAACAACAACAACAACAACAACAACAACAACAACAACAACACCAACAGCAGCAGCAGCAGCAGCAGCAGCAGCAGCAGCAGCAGCAGCAGCAGCAGCAGGAGCAGGAGCAGCAGCAAGAACAGCAGCAGCAGCAGCAGCGACAGCGACAGCGACAGCGACAACTGACAGCGACAAGTGACAACGACCATTGACAACGACAACTATGACGAGCTCATGCTCTGGCCGCAACCATGGGAGGGGAGGAGCTAAGGACAATGGGCGAGAGCAAGTTGTCGGCCGCAATCGGAAAATCGCTGAAAGCTTTGGGGTCTCAGCCCACATAGGCTCCGGGGTGGTCCAGGGAGGCCCTGAGGTAAGGTTCCCCAAGGGTTCCACCGATGTGGCCGAGTGGTCTAAGGCGGTGGCTCAAGCAGCATTCCACGAGGGTTCCACGAGGGTTCCACGAGGTTCTGCGAGGGCTGCGGGGTGGTGCGAGCACTAAAAAGAGCACCGCATGCTGTTGGGGATACCTGAGCTTATCTTCCCGCTTGCCCTGGTCGGCCGCATCCCTTGCATCGGGCTCACTTGGACCTATGGCTCTGATTTGGCGGCGCTTGTGGCTTGCTCTGGGCTGGTCTAATTGAGGTGGGTTTTAGTCTGACTCGATCTGAACGGGGCGGGATGGGGCGGGTTTTGGGTTGCTGGGTTCAGTAGCGGGCGGATACGTACTCTGCTGTTGGATGGGTTTAGGGTTTGCTTTGGGTGGGTTTGGGTGAACATACAATGACATGCGCTCAAGAGTGTGCTTGCGAAAGGTGTTGGTCACTTTTTCTCACCCGACAAACAAGTCAGTGGTTGTCAAGGACTCGTTCTCATGCCCTTGGTGCCACCCCAAAACACAAGGGACTCTCTGGGCCTGGACCCCATGGAATATGTTGCTTCCGCCTGCTCCGACGGCCTGGCGGGCAGCTCTACCGCCTCCGCCTCGTGGCTCCAAGAAGGGTCGATCCTTGCGGAAAAGGCGGAAAGGGAAGCCCTCTTGCCTGGGGGTGTTCTTATTTCGTGGGCAACCTTATCTTGGTGGTTGTAAAGGGAACCCGAAAGGAACGCGACCCCAAATGCCGGGCCCCCCCTAAAAATGAAACACTCATCTACTGGTCAAGGGAAAAATACCAAGAATCAAAAGAAGAGCGCTACTCAAGGAGTGAGGTTCAGCAAGCACCGGAACTCAAAGCTCTGGCGGGCCTTGTGGGTGACGTTGGTGCTCCTGAGATATCCCTCGCGGGATCGCAAGCTGTCTTGATACAGGGTCTGCAATCTGAAACCAAATGGATTACCAAAATGACGAGCTCCTCCTTTTTCGGGACACGTGTTGAAACTTCCATTTGGTTAAGCCTCCTGGAAAGAATTAACATATGTCCAACAGTGATAGACTCCCTTCAAAACCAACAAAACAAAAAAATACAACGAGCTCTTAAGCAAATGGAAGGAAGGCTGCGCGCAAAATGCCGCAGTAAGAGAAAAGACCGTGTTTGACAAAGGGCTTCCACTTGTGAGCCCAGGCGTGTGCCTCTTCTTTCGCTGGAATAGAAGAAGCAGGGACCTCTGCGGCAAACAAGAGCCTCATTGCTATGCTTCTTTGAAAGCTTGCAGGCGCTGCTACCGGCATGCACTGGAAACATCGATCTTCAAGTTGTTGGTTAAAAACCGCCGTTTCACCCAGAGCTCGTAGGAAGGTGTTGCAAGTGCGACAGGCAGGCCACTGGATTGTTTCAACTTGACTTGCTCAGATCCCCTCCTTCGTACAAGCAGAAGGCAGGAGGAGACCCAACACCTGCCTTCTGCGAGCGAGTCAAACTCCAAAATCAAGTTATCTCAAACAAAGCCTGGGGGGCTACCCCGCCAAATGCTGCGTTTGATCGCCGGTCATCTTTCAAGAGTGCGGCGAAGCCGCGGATTGTGCATGATTTGGAACGCCGAATGTGGACTGCCCACATATCCTCGGCTGTGCATGTTCGGGCTCCTGCTGTGTGGCTTATTGTGGCTTTAAGCTGCACTCATAACTCTACCACGGTCGTTATTTGATCGGGCTCAACTCCATGGGTGTTGAGCCTCAAGTTCCCTAGGTCGTAAAGGCGAAGCCATGAACTTCACACTCCCGGCTGGAGAAATCAGCTATGCACTCTTCCTTGTGCGTGAAGTCATGCCTGCAACTCCAAGACTGAATCGATCGCGAAACAAACCCTGTGGCAAAGTTCAAGAACTCCCTTACTTGCTGGTGCTTAGTAGGCAATGACCTTCCCTGTGTTGGGACCGGAAGGAGATTCCCTTAAAGGAAACCATCTGCGATGGGTAGCATTGTACATTAGGGTCATTCCAACTCATTCGCCTGTCGGTGCAAGGCCCCGGGCGGCCCGGGCGTGTGAGACACATCCACGAGGCTACAGGCAAAAGGGTTTTACAGTCCAATCCCCCTCAGGAAAACAAGAAAAACACAACCACTTGGGCTTGAGTCTTGAGTTGCGGAGAGTGTTTTGACAAAACTCTGTAGGACCTACCGGTGAGGTCGTCGACTCTTTTTTTTTGGTGAGTGGAATTCGAAGCGTCTGGTACCACCGGGCCCTTCATGCGGGCTGGTGATGAACCTGTAGCCCTCGCCCCGCTGCAGAGGCTTGTAGTACCACCTGAGCGCCCAGCAACCGTTGGCGTTTGATGCTTTTGGGTCTGACATGGTAATAAACAAAGGCTTTCTGTGTATTCTCATAATATCGGAGGCTTTCCCATGACCCGTATGAAACCAGGTAGTAGGTCCTACGCGGCGGGTTGTTTTTGGCGCTCCTCACCTGCCCTGCCGCTTCACAGGCTCCCCAGACCGGAGCGCCGTCCGTGTTCTCTGATCCCAGACGAAAAGCGAGTCTGACTTTTAGTGGGTTAAATTCGGAAAGCCAACTACAGCAACTACAAGCCTCCAAAAACCTTGAAGAACCGGATGGCTTTTTCAACCAGCAAGTAAAATAGCTATCCGTTGTGAAGTCTAGCTCGGCATCAAACAAGTGAGCTCTCTCGGACGGCTGGGCCTTCAAACCTCATGGCTTTACCTCTCGGGCGCTGACCGCATCTTCTCGGAGTAGGGCAGCGACATCGAGTCCAGGCCACCCTGAAACCAGGCCGTGTTCAGCACGGATTCCTCGAAGCTGGTGGTATCCAGGACCGTGAGCGGAAGCTCCTCCATGGGCTCCCCAGCTGCGTTGATCCACTCGTTGAAGGTGACCACCACATGTTTCCTAGTCGTTTTGGGGGCACAACGAAAAAGCTTACGGGGACTGCCTGCATGTCTTTTGGCCCCTGGGGTCATTGTTTGGACTGGATGCAAACTCCGATGTAAAAGAAACATCAACTTGGGTCAGAGGTCATCATCTTCGGCTCCATGGCATCAAAGGTTCTTCACTCGTTCCTTGCCTGGGATTCTCCCTTTGTGACGAACACCTGGCCTGTGCTTAACGAAGGGTAACACACGAATTGGCTGCAGAACTTGAGCGTTCCTCTATCTTTTGGCTTGGGCTATCGTATCAAGACTGAGCTTTGCCTAGCCCGAAACTGACCCAGCACTTGGAGTGAGATAGGTGTGGGTCAAAAAGAGGTACCCAAAATGAAACCCTGGTAAATGGAAACATGGACTAAAACCTCCGTCCCGTAGTGGTTTAATTTTGACCCATATCCAGATAGGATCCAAGTGTCAACGCTTCGGAGATGTTCATGCCCAACTTCTCCTCGAAGCTGGCAAGTCCTTCTGCTGGAAAGGCGCCGCCCGGCTTGAACCACTCTGTGACCTGGGTGCCAGTAGCATCATGGAACAGAACGGAGATGCCCAGAAAGCACTGCTCCTTTCACCATTTTTTTTTGATGGGAGACAACCCTGCACAAGGAGCGACAAGACCTGTGCTGTGCTTAGTGTGCACAACGATGTCAAGAATTTAAGTGCGTAATGTGTGACCGGGAAGCTTTTGATCTGCCCAAGGGGCCATACCCGCATCGCACAAAAACAGCTCGCTTGAGTGAAAGAGAAGCTGTAGCCGCTTTCCACCCCCCCAACTGAACTTGTCTCAGCGATGCCAACAGCTATCTAGTAAAGCTTTGCACGACTCCCAAGTCCCCCCAAAAGCAGCCTTCTGCGTAGAGCCGCTGGCCACTGGCGAAGCTCTGAAAATGAAGTCTGAAGCTCTTATGAAAACGTCCTGCTTTCAGAGTTTGGTCGTCTTCCCTCTTTGCGCGGTCCAGTGGGAATTCCTAGTGGTTTTACCCGGTTCGAAGCAGCCGCTTCCCATAGACAGATGTGTCAGCAGGAGCATATGGGAGCTTTGTTGACGAATTTGAACCCCCCAAATGGGTTTGCCTCCCAGTGCCCCATGTGTGCATTCGGGGTCTTGTGCCTGTTAGCAAGCAAATCCACCCCAAAGATCTCATTGAAGGATTCCAAATACCAACCGTCGAGCAGCACTCGTGGCATCCACGTGGGCGATGGGCAAGCCCTGCATGCCCTTCTTGGTGTGACGGAAATTCACCGAGAAGCAGGCGCCCTTGCGAAACATTGGCCCACTTCCACTTTGCAAGGCGTGTCGAAAAGGAGCCATGCCAAAAAGCCCCAGTTTGCAAATCCAAACGCCTAGCATCGGGAAATGCCAAACAAAAAAGCCTAACTTCTCACCTGTAATTTCAACTCATCTCCAAGTGGGTGAATGCAAACCCCTGTTCATGGTCTTTCGGCGCTGCTACCCAGACTCTGTCAGCTTTCCGCAGTTCAGCAAATAGGAACCATGGTCATTAATTGAAATGTGAAGTTCGTTACTTCGTTGCATTGCTGACTGCAGGACAGGTCGAACAAACAAACTTGAAATAAGCTTGGTAAACAAGTCCTGGTATTGACCAACCATCATTTGGTTGTGGGCGAGGTGAGTGGCAACATCGATTTGTTGTCTTTATTGGTCACAAACAAGCAAGCAAGCAAGCAAGCAAGCAAGCAAGCAAGCAAGCAAGCAAGCAAGCAACCATGCTCACACACACACAACTCATTGAATGTGTGTTTTGTGTGTGCGCGTCGATCCTTCTTACTCCATTTCAACAACGTTTAGTCGCGTGAGCGCTTATCAAGTGACGCTCTTTCCAACAGTTTGACTCAGTTGCTCTCTTTGACCAGGCACGCAAAGCTTTTTCTTTCCAAGAGTAAATGGTTCTGTCTTCTGAAAGTGCCCTTTTTGGGGTTGGGGAAACAAAAAGAAGACAAGCCGCCACTTACTTGAATCAAGTAGGCAGAAGCCTTTGCAAATAGCATGTCTAAGCACTTTTACGAGTCTGTGTGCACGATGTTTCACGGCCAAGCACATCCCGCACCGAGTTGAGCCGCAGAAAAAAAGTCGCCATGTCGGACCCTGCCTTTGTATCTCTGCCGGTCTTCTCCTTCCACCATCTCTGGCCAGAAGCCTCCATCTCTTCAATCATTCTCCCGGATGCGACGATGGAATCTGCAATGACCTGCGTCGCAAAAATCGACTTACATGAGACTCTCGAGGTGTTAGCTTGTCTCTCTTGCGTGTTATCCCTTGTTTTCAAGATGTTGTCGGCTTTCCTTCTGGGCTGTCTCCCTTGAATTTTGATGCCACTTCTTGTCCCAGCATGTTTCGATCGTAAGGCATCATCCAAGTTCATATTACCTGTTGCACTCTTGTTCCTGGCACGATGTTTCACTCCAGGGCTTTGTGACTCCATTGAGGACTGCAAGCCAACACGATTGTGTCAAAGTTTGATCTTGGGACTTGGAGCGGGACAGCAATCAACTCGAAGGACCAATCCTGTATCAACCCAATCTGCAAATCTCGGCTTTCCTGTAGCCAAGAAACCAAGAACCCCAGGATATCTGTAAGTTCGACATGGCAAGCTGAGAATGTGATTCCCGAGTTCGCGGCCAAGGCCAGGAACCTATGACTGTTGTGCGGATATCGGATATCGGATGGCTCGTCCTTTTGTAGTGGAGCCTGCCAAGTGAGTGGGTTTGTTCAGAGTGGGCTTGGGCTCGTCATGGTGTTCTCATTTAGCATGGGTTGGTGGCCACCTTGAAGGCTAGCCTTCGCGTTGGCTTTAGGGGGAGTTTCGGATGAGCTAGGGTGTGTTCAGGCTTGGCTCTGAGGAGACGAAGAAGATGCTCAACTGGGCAGGTTCTTTTTGTTGGTGCTCGGAGCCTATACACTGCACACATGCCTACGCGAGCGCCTACGCAACGCCTCCGCGACTGCAAGGGGTGCCTACGCGCGCACGTTTGTCTCTTTTCGCGCCTACGCGGACGCCTACGCAAGAGAATTGCGCGCCGCTTTCCCAGCTCGAGCTTTGCAATCCCAAGTCAATCGTTGTCTGACACAGATGCAGATGATGTAGAAGGAGCAGATGATGTGGAAGATGATTGCAGCGCCAAAGCGTGACAACATGTTTGACTTCCCAGGGATCCCCTTTGTCGTGGCTCTGAGTCAGCATTTAGAACAGTGGACAGCCGCCATTATATGGGCGTTCGTTTTACTGGGGGACCCTTTTGATGGACATATCTGGGGGGAATTCATGTCCGCCAGCCGCTTTGACAATTCTTAGCCATGTTGGTTCAAGAACCCTTTTCTCAGTGCCTGCAACAACTCAGCCAAACCCATGCCCATCCATATGCATTGTAAAACATAAAGCTTCAGACAATACAAACAACTCCATCAAGTGCCTACGCGCGCGCCTACGCAGGAAAAATACAAGGATGTGCGCGAAATGCCTACGCGATGCCTCCGCGCGCCTACGCCCCCCAGCTAAATTGCCTACGCGGACATGATGCAGTTCCCTTTTTTGTATAAATCCTTGATTCTAAGAAAAAAAACGCTGCCCAACTGTTGAACGAACCCCACGCCTTCCCTAACTCACAGCCGAAGCAGTCCAAAGCGACCAGGCCCAAGTCAGAAGACACCCCTTCAAAGGAACATTCAAGCAAGCCTGGCCGGCTTTCGGGGTATTAAAAAATCGTTTAGTCGAAAGCAAACCCGTGGAGACGAAGAATATTTTGCACCAAGGGCCATCATACCAAGCCCTGGAGCCGAGTCCGCCATAGTCGGCCGTCGAATGTCCAAATGAATCCATGGCAAGTGGGGGTTGATCAAAGGGTCCTTTGAATGGGATGACCATAGGTTGGACAACCACTCAACACTACCAATGGTCATGGTGTGGGGCCGAAGATAATATTGATCAACTGCCAAGAAACACCTGGCAGAAACGCGACATTCCCGTCGAGAAGACCATTCACAGCGCAGGCCGGCCAGACAACCGGTGATAGCGCCGGCGTGGCCTTTTGAATCTCCTCGTTTTCGCCGCCAATCTGCACGGACACGGTGGAAGATTGGTTCTGAGCGCATCGATCAAATCATTTTGATGCCGATGATTTTAAGGCCCAGCCCGTCTACGGAGGGTGCCCCCGCTAGGAGCTTCAATCAAACCCCAGAGACCGGTGGACAGGGTAAATCCACAGAGGAGTTGTTGATACCTTGACTTGGACATGTACGGCATAGCCGCAATAGAGTGATGGCTGGCCCGGAATGGATCTGGGCTTGTGAGCTTGCAAAAGGTTGCATCGCATTTGAATCAATGGCAGGAGATTGAAGCACTTGCAGGGCGTCTTTCATGGAATCCTAGAGCTCTCTGGGAAACAGGTTCTCTAGTCCTCCAAATGAATGCCGCGCTGAAACTCTTTGGGTGCAGCACCTAAAACCATTTCTTCGTGACGGGAATCTGAGATGAAGCACCTGCAATATAAAATCTAGTAATGCGCATACTAAACTACATATTGCAAAACCTGAGACCAACCCAAACTTCCATTTTTTCCACTAAACAGGGTCAAAATGACACTTTGGTCACGTTTCCCGGCTGACTTGGAGGAATCCCAACCCAGCGGAAACATCTCCGGGGGCTCCCCCTCCATACATTTTCCTTGTACCCACGAAACGGAAATTGTATGAGGCCACATTACATCAAACCCAACTGAACGGCACGTCAGTTATGTTGCGCGGGCACAACAAAACGAGGACGCTACACCAAGCGTTATTTCACTTTGAATTCGTCCTGGTCAACTTCCCCACTGCAAAGCCTTTCCCGCATCTTTGCCAAAGAAAAGGTTTGACAATCGCCAAATTGCAGTGGTAATGTGTGCATCCTTTCCCAGGCAAAACGAAGCCAAAGCTTTCAGCCATGGCCAATGTCAAGCTGAAACATTTGCGCGCACAACGCGTCTTCATCTTGTTTCCGAGGCAAGCAAGTGTTTGTGTATGTGATGTCCGCCTTGCTTCCAAGCAGCCTTCACTTCTCCCGAGTAGCTCTGCAGAACCTTCTTCCGCTGATCTTCCTGCTGAGTGGCCAAGTAGGTCCCGACATACATGGTCTGCGCGCGCGACACATTTATGCTTCTGTGGGTCTTCCTCAGCTGTGGCGGCGGCTGCTTCTGCAGGCGCCCCCCCCCACCACCACCCGAAAATGCCAAAACGAAGCCATTGAAGGAGCTTCTTCCAAAGCATTGTCTGAGGGACGTGTCAAAGGGGAATGGGACAGCTTTGCCCAAGATTAAGTTCCCAGTGTCTTTTACGCGCTTTGGCTAACGCAGCGGTTGCCTTTGCATTTAAGGACTCCAACCCTATGTGGGACCTCCCGTGTGTTTTGCAACCCAAAGGCGGGGCCAAGCAAACACAGCCTCAACATAGTTCACCAGTTGGTTTTGCCCGCTGCGACTTCTTTGCCGTTGCTTAAGACTACCCGGCTGAGGCTGTTTGCTTGATACGTGGAATTCCAAGCACGTGCTCTGTGAAATTCCAATCTCCTTCCACTCTTGCAAGTTGGTAGTAATTACACATATATATATATATACATACATATATATATATATATTGTCAACCCCCCCCCCCTAAACTACCTATGTCCGCTTTTTGGCTGCAACATATACTAGAAAGGCAGTTCATGGGGGTAGCATGTATGTATAAAATAACGTATGATATAATATAATATAAAATTACACCAGCATAGGCCCCAGATAGCAGCTCTTGCACACCAGCACCTTCAAAAACACACACACCCGAACAACGCCCCACGCAAAACCCGGCCGTCAATCCAGCAAAAATGCGCCCGCACCATCACCCTGAAGAGCAGCCGTCAATCTCGCGAAAATCAACCAGCACCCCAAACAGAATCCCAAACCACCACCTAAGCTGCATGCCCCTTGCCCCCTACAGTCAAGATGCAAACGTGCGCCTGCACCGTCACCTGCACGCTCGATAGCACCCGGGCGTCAATTTCGCAAAAATGCGCCCGCGCCGTCACCAGCACCTCAAACAGCTCCCCACAAACTGCGTCCCACAGCACCTCTACCGTCAAGGGGCAAAAATGCGCGCGCGCCGCCACCCAAACCATGCCCCCTAGCACCCTACTGTCAATCTCGAAAAGATGCACACGCACTGCCATCGGCACCGCAAACAGCACCCCAATCAGCACCTACACCAGCTCCCCAAACCGCACGCCCCCTAGCACCAGCCCAACAATTTCGCAAATCACTTCCCCTCTTTTTTCAAATTAGAACCCCTATAGCTTTCAGCTATCTGAGGAAAACGTATGTATACATATATATATATATATGTGTGTGTGTATATATATATATACAGGGCGCCGGCTGACGGAGTACCGTCATTCCACCTTGGCGCTGAAAACGCCGTGCGGCGCCGCGTTGCCTTTCCTGGCGCCACCTTCCCTGGCGCTGAATTGCGGCCTGGCACTGTACTAGCCACATTGCGGCTCCGGCACCATCAAGACGGCGCTAGATATGGCCTCCTCATGAGTTCTTGGCGCCGCGTCGCCGCATTGCGGGGGCTGGCGCTGAATTAGCTTCTGGCGCCACATTAGGTGGCGCTGAACTAGGGCCTGGCGCTGCTGAGGGTTGGTGAACGGCGCCATGCGCTTGGCGGCTCGCAGGCCTTGCGTCAACTTCTCCTCGGTGAGTCATCTTGAAGGACCATGCTTGACGAAGATGTGAGCGGTTGTTAGACAAGATAGCCGTCATCCCACATGTGCGCGCGAAAAAACAAATTGAAAAGAGAAGCCATGCATGGCTGTGCGCACTTGAAGTTCATGTTTACAAGCAAAACGAAGACTGCAAACAAACAGGCCAACACATTCAAATGCACAGCGAGTGAAGGCCTTACGTTGTATCCAATTTTTGCATGTTTGTTGCAAGCTGTGGTTATTCCAGCAGGCTGCTGCCTCAAGGAGTGCGCTGCATTTGTGCTCTTGGCAAATGTGCTGGACTGCATCCAGGCTGTGCCTCATGGGTGCATCACATCAGCCTCCATCCATGAGTTTTTGCAAGCATGTTTGGACTGCAAGTGGGAGGGCAACGTGGTCAAAAGGTACAGCTCAAGACAATCACATTTGAAAAAAGTGTGATGGCTGAGATCCTGTCCCATGACCTGGCCAAGTTGAAATTGCCTGGTACCTTTGCTCAAGATTGAGGCTGAGCAAGAGTTGTCAGCCCACCAAGAAGCTCAAGG
>CAUJNA010000447.1:1001055-1021055 GCA_963377175.1 Effrenium voratum
GAGAAGCTGTCAAACGGCGCCTGGTTGACAAGAAACTTGATCCCGTTCGTGCCGACTATGCAGCTGATCCCAAAATACGTGGAGTACGTGATGGCCAATTTGCGAAGCCAGCATGCCACGCAAAAGGGACTTGCTGGCGGGCATGGTCTTCGATGCGCTCACTCCGCAGAGACGCCAGGCGACTCCAAGAACCTTTCATAAAGCGCCAGGGGCCATCTTTGCTCTTCACCCAAAAAAGCATTGTCCTGACTTTCAGAAAGCTTTATCGCTGCATCTTTGCCAAACGGTGGGGGTGATGGGGCACCTGGCTCTCTCCCGGATTCCCAGGGAGATAATTGCGCATGATCTGTGCGCCTGATGGCTGAGCTCTCCGGCTCTTGCTCCACCAGCTGCTGACACCGTGAGCTGTGGCTGCAACGCGACTTTCCTTCACAGTCGTCACTGGTTGGTCAACTCCAACCGGGGTGGGCCAGCGGGCGTCCCTGACCAAGGAGACCTATTTGATGTGCGAAGCAGCCACGCTAACCGTCGCCCGCTGCAGTCCCCTGCAGCATTGTGGAAGAAAACCAAAACTCGGGCGTGCAGGCCCCATGCCTCTAAAAGGCTGCTCGTATACAAGGAAATCAAGACTGACGCCCTCGCTGTGAGACCTGGGCGGCGGGGGCGGGCGCGCTCTTCTGTGACATCAAAAGCAGGAGAAGCGTGTGGCCGAGTGGATCCACACCAAGTTGAGAGTGACTCAGCTTGGCTCGTGGTTGGGACAGCCCGCAGGCTATGCGGCCACGCAGCGCGCATTTCTTCACGCGCAGGGCCCGAACCCGATGAGGGACACTCACAAGGGAGTGGCATGGGATCGCCCTTGGTGCCACAAGTGCTCGAGGACACCCTCTTCTTGGCACCGGAGGCAGAGGCAGTGCACAATGGCGCTGTCTCCATTTCAAAGCGAGTGCGCCCGCGGCCAAATCTGCTGGAAGTGACCAGCGCACCCGGCAAAGCCACCCCTTGTCGGGACGCAAGCTCCCTTGCGTCTTCCCGACCCAAAGGAGGCTTTAGACTGGGTCCGGAGAATCAGAGTCGGGACCGCCGGGCGACGGCCAGATCTCAGCCGTCCCTCTGGGCGCGCCTTAGCCCGGGCCTGAGGCTGCCTGCTCCTTGTTGCGGGCGCTTGGGGGCCGGCTCCTCAACCTCAACATCCGACACTGCCGTCCTCAGGTAAAACCTCAGCAACGGCAAAGCGCGCTCTCCGGCAGGATCGGTGCGCTTGCACGCTGCACAGGCGGCTTGCTGGGCGGGCGCCTCCACATGCTCGGCCCGTTTGCATCGCACTGCTGGCTGGCTGCACCTCCCTCACACACAGCGCTTGCCCATTACGAAGGCGCTTGGTCAGGCAGACTTTGGCCCTGGCTCAACGCTCGATCCGCCACTGCCATGGACTTCGCCTGGACCTCCTCCAGCGCTTCCTGCAGGATCACATCCCAACTCTTGTAGTGGCTCAGCTCCCTCAGCATGCGCGCAGGCAGAGGTCCTGTCAGTCCAATCGCCAGAGCCCTTCTGGCCACAAGTTGGCTCACCCCGCGCTCAGCTTGGTTTCGTCCGGCAAGGCCTGTGAGTTCCAGGAGGCCTCTCTTGCAATGCCTCGCTGCCGGCTTCCTTTTGTGGCAGGGTCAAGGTCACACTTGAGGTTGCTCGGCCTGTTCCCCCCGTCTCAAAAGCCTTCTCAGGCAAGAACTCATTCCGCGCCAGGGTCACTCCAACCCGGAAGGACGGCTTCGGGCTCGGAAGGTCGCTGTGGGACGGGACCGAGCCATCACCCACTGGCTTGTTAGGGTCGCGTAGGCAAAATTTGAGCCGCTCTTGCTCTGGACTCAACGCCGCATGCCCACGCCGTCCTGCCATGCGCAAGGCTGCAATGACCGATCTGTGAGATAGTGGGCCCACTCATTGCAGCAGGCAGGACACTCGTTGAAGGTGGGGACCACTTGGCCGTGAAGGTCTCTCGGAGCTCATAGGCAAACCACGGCTCCTTGAAAATCCGCACACCATCCTGGCATGGTAACTCCGAAGGCGCCACAAATCGTCTGGGCAGATCGCAGCTCACCCGAAGAAAGCCGCACGTCGCTGGCATGGTAACCTGCCCAAACGAGCCGGGGTGGCTCCTGCTGTGGAACCCACCGTGCAGCTCGGAACATCTGTGGCAACCAACCACTGTGCAAGGGGCCCAGCGCAAAACCGGTAACTCCGGAAATCCGCCCAAAATTACCCCTGCCGGAGACCCTGTGTGACGGATCTCCACCACCGAGCCCCAAAGGATCCGCGCCTGGGTGGTCGCTCCACCCTGCAGCCGCCGGTTGACTTCATAGCGAAAGTCCATGAAGGCTGCAGGCGAAAGGACCGGATGCTCCGTATGAACGGCATACTGAGTTCCTGGCATACAGGTCACTCCTGACACAGAAAACTCAACTAGCCAGTTTGGATCAATCCCTTGAGCCAAAGATGGCATAGTTGAAAATGCAGTAAGTAATGATACCTTGAACACCCAAGCCTGCCAGACCTCATTCAAGAATAGGATAGCTTTCTCCTGGAGCTTGGATTCTGACTAATCTGTACGGAGATGAGCAAGGGTGCTTCGTCAATGTGCCACGCTTACACAGTCTTGGTACTTCGCGAAAAAGGGTGTGCGTTGCTGGAAAAACTATTTCAGCCTGATTCCTGGTCTTACCATATTCGATCAAGGATTCCGGCCATCAACATCTAATCATGTTGAATCTCAACTTCAAACAAGAAATCTCTGTCAATGGGTCGACCTCTGCCAGCCTTGACAAGACGCTCCAATGGCAACCTGCCCCTCACCACAATCGAAAGCGATCGTTCTTTCTTGGGGCTACAGATTTAAATGGGTATGGGTCAAAATCAAACAACCAGAGGACTGCAGGTTTTAATCCTTGTCTCCATGTACCAGGATTCCATTTTGGGTACCTATTTTTGACTCATGCACAAATAAACTAACAACTCCCTCCCTGTTTTGCACGAGTAGAAAGGGTCTACGCTCTCACCTTTTGAGGCACGTGCTGCGCGAGAGTCCTTACGCAATCACCAAATCAGGAATGACGACAAAGATCGGCCCCAAACACCAGGAGCTTCTGATTCTTCTGAACCCCACCTTGGAACCCACCCCTTGGCGCTCAAAACGGAGCTTCCAAAGACTTGCGGTTGAAACACCCACGCAACAAATCTCTCCTGTCCTGGTCCAACTCGCACAACTAGGCAAAACACTAAAATCAACCAAGTAAGATTGTCTGTCCGCTGTCCATATGCCAAGTCTCAAACCAGCTTTCGCGTCCTAGTCCAAAAGCGTTATAGTCAACAGGTGATTGATCTAATTTTTATGCCGCAAGTCATGCCCAAAACCAGTGATTTGAAGCAGTAGTACGTGCATGCCAACCACGACCGCAATACTACAACCACAGCCAGTCAATATTCAAAGGAAGTTAAACAGCCCTGGCTGCCTTTGCACAGTACGACCTTCAAACCAACAAACAGAAACGTCAAACTAGCAGGGTCACGGCTCCAGTTGAGAGCAAGCCTTAAGCACAGGACAACAACTTTCTCTGTGTTGGAACCAATGTCCCTAGGACTAGGTTGTCACATTTCTGTGTTTCAGGGCTGGGATACGACCGTTGGCCAAAAAATCTAAGGAACCCAGAAAACAAACAAAAAAAGCACGACAATGCCAGGAAAAAGGTTCTCATGAACATTCCCCCCCAGGGCTGGTTTGATGTTTAGCTGTTTATCGTCTGGGTGTTGTGTCTTGTCTGGGTTGCCTAAGTTTTCTGGGTTGGACTGCTCTCACTATCAAGTGCCTAGAGTGTCTAGCAAAACTCGAAGAAACAGGGACAAGGAGCCTAAAACAAGAAAAACACCAACCCCCCGAGCAAAGGTTGTCAGGCATCAAATATGAGCATTTTCCGCAGGGCGTTAGGGTTCTCGTCTTGTGTGTGGTTTGCATGTTTCTGGCATTTGTTAGCTTGCTTCTAGTGTAGCCCCAGTTGCTTTGCAAGGTACAGCAAGCGCCTAGCATATTGTGCCTAGCGTATGTTGAGCAGTGTAGGACATATTTCTAGCATGACTTTACAACATGTCTGGCACATGTTTACTACATGTCTAGAGTATGTCTTGCAGTCTCAGCATGTCGAGCGCACTTCTATCATTTGTCTATCATGCGACCAGCATGCTTGTATGGCAGTGTGTCTTACAGCACATGCCAAACTACAAGCATCCAAATTCCAACAAGTGCTGTGTCCACCATTCCCAGCTATTCCAAACCGCTAAAAGTTACGCGGACCAAAACAGCACAGGGCGGATTTAGGCCTCTCCAGAACTGTGCTGCCAGTGCTGTCCGTTTTCAGATACCCTGCTAAGAGTGAGCAACTTTTAGTGGCTTAAATGGCCATGGGTCAAAAGCCCGTACCCCCAGTGAACATCCCAATCCCCACTAAAGTAGGTTCTAATTCACCGACCCCAAAATGGGATCCCAAAACGGTTTTGACCCCGCAACCACTCAACCCACTAAAAAGATCTAAGCACCTCGCTGGGAACCACCAAGAACGCCGGACGCCTTCATCACCTCCTCCACGGGGCCAGCCAGGCTCCCGGTGGAATCCACCTCAAAGCCTAAGGTCGGGGTTCCGCTGCCTGGTTTGCAAAACGCGCAACCCGGTCCTTGTGCACCGGAAATCAAATCAAACTGTCCACTGTGTTGTTAGAATGAGAATGATAATCGTACGCAAGTTTGTTTTCATGATTGTGAGCGTTGTGATTGCTATCATTCTAATCATCGTCATCATCATCATCATCATCATCATCATCAACATCAACATCAACATCAACATCATCATCATCCTCAGCATCATCATCATCATCGTCGTCGTCACCACCATCATGGCCATCGTCGCCATTGTCATCATCATCGTCATCATCACCATCGTCGTCATTATCATCATCATCATCATCATCATCATCATCATCATCATCGTCGTCAGTATCAGCATCATCACCACAACCGTCATCATCATCATCACCATCACCACGATCATTATCATCGCCATGAATACTATGTATGAACTGTTGGCGTTGCCAAACAAGCGCATGTCTACGTACATCATATGTATATAGAGGAAGCAAAATCATTGACCGCTGGATGTGTTCATAGTGAAAGGTGGGCGCCGAGGGCTGACCGCATATACATATGTCTGAGTTTCAATGTACTGCAATGCGATGCAATGTAATGTAAAACTAGTGTAATACGATGCAATGCAATATAAGGTAGTGTAGTGTGATGTACGGAATGCAATGTGGTGTAATGCAATGCAATGTAATGTGATGTGATGCAATGTAAGGTAATGTCATGTATGTGACATTACATATGCTATCGTGCACATGGCAGGGCACTGTGTTATACCCGAGGCAACTGCTGATCTCATTGCGCCAGTTTAACCTGCAGAACTGATCTGGGTCACGCTGAGATTCTTGTAAATAACTCCATGGGCTTTGCACAGCACAGGCCTTCAACCACTCTCGAGTGCGGCTAAAAGCATAAACTGCCAGCTTCTACTAGGGCCTGAAACACTCTGAGGAAAGCAAAAAAGTACGCCTCGCAGAATCGTGCAGAACGTCAAGCCATGACTAAGACGACCGATCTCCATTGTCCTTCAAGCAAATATATCACGGCCGAATTACATCAGCTCAGCAACCCAAATTGTGAAAAAGAAAGTGCTGAAACACAACAATGGCCTCTGCAGGATCCTGTCCAAAAGCTAGACTACATCGGTCTGTTCCGGACAAGTCCCACTGCTCAGCTGCTTTTTTGGCGTTGTAAGAGTCTTCCAGCCCCGAAGTGATTACACCTGCCACGACCGGAGTCCATTCATTGCACACTTCAAGCGGCCGTTTACAGCCAGCTCCGGCTGCAGAGAGGCGAAATTCATGTCGAAGATGGTGAGCTCCTTCGTCATACGTGCGAAAAAAACACGGGCGCCCGCGCACCCCCGCACGCACCCACACCGACCCAGACATAGACATATATATATATATGGTACAGCGTTGCCAGCCCCCCCCCCCTCCCCCCCCACTTGGATGGGCGTGGGTGGTTGCATTTACTTACTGAACATACTAAGTGTTTGGGCAACTTGCTATGTTACTTGACACACATAGGCTATGTCCTCTAAGTTGTACTTAGGCAGCTTGGCTAAGTCCATTTAGCCTTGACTTAGCAAGTCCGGTAAGTCCCGCAGGGAGGAACAAAAAGCGGTGGAATGCAATGCTTTGTCAGAGCACCTCAGGCCGCTTGAGGCCGAGCGCTCCCTGGTCCAAGACCGTTCCGAGACCGTTCCGAGACCTCCGTACAGGCGTCGCAACCGAGGTGGTTTGCCTTATACTGCAGGCATAGCAAAAAAACAAATAAAACAGGGTGGGTCAAAAATGGATTTACCCATGTGATGGAACCCTGGAAAACGGAACCAACGACTGAAAACTGCGGCCTTTTGGGGGTTTAATTGTGACCCATTGTGTGCCCAATGTATCCCCAGGTCTAAGTTTATGTAGTTTCGGGGTTTTCATTGTCAAAAAACAGGGCACCTCTGAAAGAGGTTGTTTCCCAAGGAAGATTCCTTTTGTATCAAACCCCAAAAGGGTTTCCTTTAAACCCCGAGTCGTCATGAGGTATATATGCAATTGGTTGCACTTTTGTTGCCACACCTACACCCGATCCCTTATATAAAAGCAATGTTGTTGCTGGGGTATGTTTTGGGGGCCAACGTATATATCGTATGTTGTACATATATAGTATATGTGTGTATAAGGTTTGGGCACCGTGCCGCCAGCCAGCCAGCTGCGGCAGCCTGGCGCGCCAAGCAGGCGAGATCGAATCGAATCGACAGGCATTGGGAGAAATGACACCCCACACACCCTTATATATATATATGAGAAGGCGTATGCTGTTTGGTGTGGAATCAATGAAACCAACAATTAATAAGACCAACGTTGTGTTAAAACCAAGGGGACCCTTCTCCAAGACTCGACAAGCTGCTAAAAACCAAGGGGCTCTGACCAAGGACTAGCTGATAAGTAAGGGATCTATATAATCATCAATGCTTTTCCAAGAAAGGGCTTCTCACGATTGGAACAGGTTGCATATAATGAGGTCAAACCATTTCACCCATTGGACATCAAATGTAAGAACATTGCCCCAAAAGGTCTTCAATCCAGTGTGCAACTCAGAAACTCTTTGTCAACAACCCCAAAACAAAACGGGAGCAGCAGCAGCGGCCATGTTTCACTCATCAAGGCACCACCGTAGCTACGTCGTCTTTCTTTTTGAAAACGCACACTTTGCAAATTTGATTTGTTGGAACCAGCAAGGGGTCGTCTTGAACACGGAAGCGGTTTGCACCAAGTGGAGCCCATGGGGACATACAGGTGAACAGCTTGTTCCCGGATAGAATGTGAAACCACACCTCCCCAATCAAAGTAGCGCCCCCTCCATCTGTAACCACCACATCTTGGCGACGGCAGGTCTCCCCTGTTCTAAACATGGCCTCTTCAGATGCAAAAATATTGCACCCAGATTCAAGTTCCAAAGCCGGAGCCATGAGGTCCCTGATTGTGTCGGATGCCAGCTTTCCGTTGACTAAGCCAACATTGCTGGCTTTGAACTCACGAAGATCTGCAAATTGGGCCAAGGTAATATCTGTAAGAAGCCCACGTTCGAAGGCGGTGGTCTTAAGGTTCGCGTTGTGAGCTTCGCTTGCATATCGTTTCGGTTCACGATGTTTCCTTTCATGTGTCCAACACGAAACCAATGTACCGTGTCTCCTCAATATCGATGGCAGGTGGAAACAATAATGGCACTTAGGGAAAAAGGATTCTTCCCCATACGCCACTTTCATCAAACACAAGTGGGTCCTGATTGCCTGCTCCAGTTCTGGAGGGCTAGGTCCGCGCCCTTTCATGATAGCGTGTAAGTGATCGAGGACTCGGCAAAGGGCATAGTAAGATTGGATTGCAGCTGCAGACTCATCAGTTGGGGTTGGAGCAAGTTCTTGCAGCATTTGTCTGATAACGGCGTACGAGGCAAGGCCTTCGGAGGCACTAGCTTTCACCTCCCCCGCAAAGTTCCCAGGTCGTTTCTCAAAGATTCGCATGCCAGTAATCTTGCGTGAGTGCAGTCGACGGGGCCATGTGAAGCCCTTCATATACTGGTCAGCGGTCTGGTTGGAGATCGGAATGGAAGCCAAAGCACCCATCAACCATCCACACTCGTGATTCCAAACCCCGGAAACGAAGTAGCAATGCATCCAGTCATACATTGTTGCTGAAATTGGACCATGTTGAATGTGCTGCAGGGCTTGGGGGTCGAAAAGGATCCCATGTTCAGAATAGGTAAGCCCTAGGGACTGTTCCAGTCGCTCGAACGCACTCTTGGTGGAAGCGCCCTTGCTGCGGGACAATAAGCCTGCGGCCTGCACCACGCTGTTGTCTGTTGCAAGGCAGAAGCTTCGAGGATCCGTCTCGCTAATTGGCACCAGTGTGTTGGTAGCATCGTTGAGGTGCAAACCAGACGCTAGGGAGACCACATTCCTGCAACAAATGCACGGCAACGTCCCACTGGATCCTTTGACGGACCAAGCCTGCTTCAACGCTGCTTCGTCAGCCACAATTGCAGTGATCGTTGCAAAAAACAGTTGCGGTGGTGCTTGTGGCCCGCCACAGCTCAATAGCACTCCCTTGGAAAGGTCGAAAGGGTTCTTGAAGAACGACGCAGCCACCGCTTTGAAGAGTTGGCTCAGCCCCCCCTCCACCTGCTTGATGAAAGAGGATCTTACAGTGATGATGTTCATCCAAAGGCACTCTGCAGACAAGTAGGGTCCCCACTCAAACATCGACCAATAAACTGCCCAGAGCTTTCGGCCATTGTGCACCGCCAGGTTGTTCCCAGGAACAATTTCATCTGCGTATAGGACAATCCGCCAACCGTTCTCAGGTGTGCTGGGGTGTGTCTTGAGCTGATGTGCCATGAGTGAAGCAAAGCCAGGACACTCATTGCAGGCCGTCCAGAGCATAGCAATCGGGTTGATCATAGGAAAGGACTTGTAGGACCCGTTGGTGAGTTTCAAGGAAACTTCTGCCCAAAGGCCCCCAACTGGAGCGCCAGCATCCATGCTTACGTCACGTGCCCTCTTGATTGTTCTTCGGCTACTGCTCTCTGGAAGTCCATTCTCCCTAATGTTCTTCAAAACTGCTTCCAGGCCGCTTTGGGATACAAATGATTTCCCTGGTTGGAAAACACTGGTCATGACGTGCGAGCTCAAAGCCCTGCACAAAGGCGCGAGCTCGGTGCCCTGCGCCAGGCAGGCATGAGGCCACCATGGCGGACAAGTGCATGTGTTGACTGTGTTGCTGAGTTTCCTCTGACATGGCATGTCTCAAGTGCAATGTGAGTTGAGCGAACGGCCCTTCCATAAAGGAACTCTGCGATGACCTGTTTCAAGAACATTCTTATATACAACATCCCTGGCTTTATAAAATGACCTCAAGCCAACATCCTCGGCACGCACTCAGCTCCAACCTTCCCTCACCCACACGCGCGTGGCACAAGGCCTGTGAGCAACAGAGAGAGCTCGGTCTGGCCTGGGCGCGTTGCAGGGCTCAAAAGCTCGTGACACTTCTTCGCAGTTGCAGGGCTACAAGCTCGCAACATGTTGCAGGGCTCCGAAGCTCGCGACACTTGTTTGAAAATGCAATTCACAAGGCCATGTTGCAGAAAAAAAGTCAGCGCACTGTAGATTTTTTGCAGCTTGCGCCTGTCGCACCCCTGTAGATACGGAGTTATACCCATGCACTAGCACAAGGCACACATGCAGATGCACAACCATGACCAGTAAACAGCCAGAAGAGGTTGCGACCCTTCTCAAACACAATTTGCAAACGTTGTGCAAATGCTATATAGCCTGTTCCAGTGTCTCCCTGTATACACATCTCCTGCAGTGGAGCGACCTAAGCCAGCCAAAAGCAAACTGGGAACCACAGAGCGCCCTATGCGATCCCAGCGTGAGACTTGAGCGTACGACCCTGAAAGCAAGACGGAGTGCATCCTGGTGTACCCCTGCATTTGGAGCACCCTTGACCGTAGAACTCAGCCCTATAGGCTGCAGTGATGCGTTTGCCGCGAACAGTGATGGTGCTGTACTCACGCGCGCGCTTCTTTGGCGCTGCTTTTGCTTTCGCTGTCGCGTGCGCAGCCTTGCCTCCTGCCGCCTTGCCTCCTGCCGCCTTGCCTCCTGCCGCCTTGCCTCCTGCCGCCTTGCCTGCACATGCCGCCTTGCTGCTGTGCGAGCCTGATGCCTTTCCGCTCAATCCTGCGTCCTCGCTTGATTTTCCCTTGCCCTTGCCTTTGCCTTTCTTTGTCTTTGTTTTGCCGGATGCCTTGTTTGTTCCCGACGTCGGGGTCTTGTGTGCAGGTTCTTTCTTTGCTGCTGCCTTTTTTGCAGACTCCCTTTGCTTCAAGGCAGTTTGAACCATCTCCGCCTGTTCCGCGGCGCTCATATCCGCCAAGGGGCTTTGCTGAGGGAGCTGCAAGGGAGGGGTGTCTTCCTGAGGGCTCTCGGAGCTGGCAGCATGCTGGGTGGAAGGTGGCAATTGCTTGGAGCCTGTGGAATGTTCAAGAGGAGTGTTGGGGGGGGGAGTCGCGGTTTGCTCCGTGGCTGGCTCCTGGGACGAGTCTTGAGCACATTCAAGGGCTTTGACCTTGCTCTGCTGTTTGTTTGGAGCAAATAGCTTCAAGGTGGGCAGTGATGCGGCTTGGGAATTGTTTGGTTGCTGGCAGGACTGAAGCATCATGTGCATCATGTTCAGCATCTGGGTTCCAAAATCGGTTGGACTGGCATCGGAGCTGCGAGAAGCAACCTGGGAAAAACTCTCACCACGTAGCAACTTGCTACTTCTCCTCAAAGCCACTGAAGTGGACGCAGTTGCCGCCTCCTGTGCATCAAGCGCCTCGCACGGCGGATCGTCTTTGTAGGCACTCTCGTGCAGCCACTTGGGAAGCAGTGCCGGGGTTGCAGGATATTCAATAATGAAGCCAGGGAAGGAAGGAGCTCCTTTAAGCCGCTGCTTGTGGAGCCTCTTGAGTTCATTCAGGAGATGGTACTTGTCCGTGCTTGTTTTACTGGAGATTCCCGCCGCAATGGAACCTCCAACAATCTGCCTCCAAGCAGCTTCGGAAGGAAGCTGAACGCCTAAAGAGTGCAGGCGAGCAACAACTTGTTCTACCTTTGTGAGAAGCGGGGTTCCAGCATCACCCAAGACGGCGACATCCCTGCAGGGCATCCAAACATCAGACCCGAATAGCCACCAAAGGTTCAAATACAAGATGTCTATAGGGCCCCTCAACAAGTATAGTGTGTAGCCCCTGTACTTAAAAACCACCTGTTACAATTCGGTGGCTGCAACCATTTGCGGTTTGCAGGGTAGCACCCCCCCTTATAGAGTGGAAGAACAACCCACAGAACACTTTCCACAACTCAAACACGTTTATGGTGTTGCCAATTTGTCACTGCCAAAAACAAAAAGTATACTCTTGGTTTTGGTTCCCTTTCCCAACGGGCCTCGCAGACAAGAAGGGTACGAAGCTGGGCATGTTCTGGTTTGGCCGGCGGGGCCCCTTCCCAGTGACGGCCCTCCGCATGCCGGTGTCAATGGCAGCCGCCAAGACCTCCTTGTGAGCCTTCTGCCAGGGACCCTCAGTCACTGCGTGCAGCAGAGACGTCGCCTGCTCCGCAGTGATGCTTGCTTGCGCCAGCTTCTGGCCAAAAGCCTGCGCCTGCTGGGCGAGGACTTGCCCGCCAGCGGTTTCATCACCGCATGTGTCGATGTGAGCCCGAAGGTACGCGTTAGTGGCCTTCAGGTCCTTCAACAGGTCACTGGCCATGCTCTGGAATGGCGGGTAGCACTACAAACCTACAAACCCCTTTCAATATATAGATTGGGCCACATATGTCGGTGGTCTCACACGTTGGGCACGCGAGCGCTCAGCCCTGCATGCGCAATCACGCGAGCACATCGCCCTGCGTGTCATGGGATTCTCACTCAAGAACCAAGGCACGCAGCAAGTTGTTTTCACACAGCTCGATCCTCAATGCCTGTTCCAAAAAGGTCTCCAATCCCTGTGGAAGGGCCCTCACCGCACTGGAGGATGAAACGCTTGCCTAAGCCATGGGGATAGCAGATTCTGCTTCCCAAAGACGCGCCTCACAACTGGCGGATCGTTCAAGACGAACTCATCATCCACGATCTGGAGATGCGCCGATGCCACCAACTGGACCGGGGTGTCTCTTAAGGGTCCCCAGAATGCATTCCCAAGCTCCTGCTGAACGAGGCGTCGCAGATGCATCCCTGTGAGCCTTTCCCCCGGCGGGATCCTCACCTCGCAAAACGAAGTCCCCGACAAAGTCACGTACTGCACCAACAAGGTGCCATCAGCGCCATCCTGGCCGATGTGAAGGAGGAACACACGCTGACCTGCCGCCCAGCGCCTGACGGCAACCCAAGGCCTGCCAGGCAGGCTCCGGTGCATGTGCACCCATACCTGCTTGTCCGGGAAGAACTTCGAACATGTCTGAGTCCATTTGAAAGCCTGCCCACCCATGATCGCCCCCGGGGGACGCAGGAAGATGGTGGCATGGGGCTCACGCGTTGCCAATGCGGCGACCATCCTCTCAGCCTGTGTGGGCGGCAGGGGCAGCCATCCCACTGGCGACAGCTTGAGCTCATCGCCCTCCCATGCCTGCGTATGTTCAAACACATAGCAGAACTCCCAGATCCAAGCACCGCAGATGCAAAGCGCCATTTGGAAGCTCCAGCTACAAAGCAAACTCACTATAGTGCTAAATACTTGCAGCATGCCAAGCAACAACGTTATCACAGGTTCCCGCAGATCAGTGAACTATACAGTACCCTCATCCGCCAAAGTTTGCAAACGTAACCTTCAACTTCGACACATATCCGGCAGCTCCCAGCAACTCTTATAAAGTCATCAACCCACCCTCGTCGCCCTCATGCACCAAAACTCCACACACACACACGCAGATTAAAAGGCACAAACAAACAAATAATCAAACGAAAAAACAATCAAGCCAACAAACAAACAAACACACAACACACAACTCACCGCACACACACGCAGACATACACACGCAACCCTGACCTTCCGTCCGCGTTTCACTCCTTCCCTGGACCGACAAAATGAATATGCCATGCGACCATGTGCAAATAGGAACATGCTATGAGCTTGAATGTTTCGAATACCCGCTTTGCAACCCAGATCTCACATCTAAGTCATAGGCTACTGATTTGATTGGCCTAGCAGCATGTGGCTCAGTGGGGTTCAAGAAATATCCAATGATTGGCCTCACAAAGGGTGAATGCACTTCATCGTTGAGGTTGGAGCCCCTAGAATCTGCAGCCAAATGTGATGTTTTCTCGGCGAGTGACACGAGGTCTTGGCAACGAATCGGGGCACGGTGGGTGCAAGTCGCACGCCCTACCAATTCAAACGACACCAAATCAGCGCCGCTTGGCTGGCAAGACACAGTCCGACGCCAGTATCAATCAAGATTAGGCTCAAACCTCAAATTTCATCCCATTATAGATCTATAATGGGTTTGGGCCGTGGGTCCTCCCCTTATATAGATCTATATGTGTTTGTCTTACTTTTACATCAGCCCAATATAAATCTATAATGGCGCCGAACCCTCTGCATCAAGCCAATATAGATCTATAATAGGGCGGGTTCCGGGCGATGCACCTGCATTGCATTTGAAACAGCCTGGATCATGATTGTGGGGGCTCAAACCGAGCGCATGTGCACCAAAGCCCCACCTACGTTGAGCAAATGATGCTCAAAACTCAGCAGCAGGCACATGGAGGGGCAGGGCCAATTCTTGGGCACCAATGCACAACTCTTCGTTTGGTGCGAGTGGCTTGGCTCAAATGCTCAACTGATCATCAAATGGCAGCCTTGCCTCCCACACACGCGCAAACCAGCTGAAAGAAAAATCGGCTTCCGGTATGTTGTTGGTTGTGGTTGCTGTTGCTGTTGATGTTGCTGTTGCTGGTGCTGTTGATGTTGCTGTTGCTGTTGATGTTGCTGTTGCTGGTGCTGTTGATGTTGCTGTTGCTGTTGATGTTGCTGTTGCTGTTGCTGTTGATGTTGCTTGTGGCGCGCTCACGATTGCCTGTGCATGACCTCCGCCAGCTTGCTGACCGTCTGGAGCGCCAGCTCTGCCACGCGTGCCGCGCTGGCCGCATCCGCCCGAGCTGCGCCAGCTTCTCGTTGCTTGCGCGTACTGCCGGCTCCCCGACTGCGCTTTCGCGCTCTGCCGTCACCACTCCTGCGAGTCTGGGTGAATGATTGAAATTGGGTATAATCCACATCGCAAAGGCTTTGGATTATAAATAGTGTTGATGAGCGTTTTGATGAGTGTTCCTTCAATCATCAGATCACAATCTTTTTTTCATGCGTAGGGCAGGCCAAGTGATAGTCCGGTTGAGTGGTCCGTCCAAGACATAAACATATCTGTTCTACCCTCGGGGGGGATCATATAATTTGAAGGGTTGCCTCAACCGAGTGTCCGTTGAAGGGGTATGTGTTGATGATGCCCTTTGAAGAAATCATTTGCTATAAATGCGACACTTTAAAAGTTGATGTTTGTGGGCGAGTGAAGAAAAACGTACTGGCTCAATCTGACACAAAGCGTCGGGAAGAAGGTGCCCTCCGCGTCCCGATATCCATCGCGGACGTACGTGCCGCCGTACTGATCCTTCTCCCCCTCCATGCCAGATGCCGGCTTGCCCTTGCCTTGCCGCTGAGACCACGTGCCTGCCCATGCAGGCTTGTCCCAACTCTCCTTCTTTGTGCCTTGCCACTCCCGCTTCGCGTGCCAGCCAGCTCCCCAGCTGCTTCCTTTCCAGGAATTCCATGAGCTTCCCCACTTGGAATCATCCCATGCGCTCTCCTCCTTGGCGAGCCACGTGGCGTCCTGCACCCCCCACCCTTTCTCATCCTCGATGGTTGTCCGCGCGCCCCGGGCGCTCGAAGCCTGATCGTCGCCCTCCTCCTTGGGTGCCCACGTGGCGTCCTGCACGCCGTAGCCCTGCTCCACGCTGTAGCCCCACCAGCCTTGCTCGGCAGTGCCACCCTCCTCCTTGGTCCCTTCGCCCCATGGCCAAGGCTCCTCCCCCGGCTTCTCCACCTGCTCCTCCGCCTCCTTCTCCTCCTGCTTCAAGCGCACTGCCGCCTCCTGCAGTTGCTTCTGCAGAATCGCGTCGTCCACGAAATCCTCATCAGGGTGCAACGCAAAAACTGGAGTGTCAGTTGCGTTTGATTCCCAAATTCATTTTGATAATACAACACAGTGTGACGAAGCAAGAAGGCTTCCCTATATTGTTTTTTGTTACATATTAATTAAATTTAATTATGAACACCCTGATGCACTATTTGTTTAAAGTGGGCCACCTTGTCATTATAGAGCATTTGAAATGTCGATGAGAAAAGAATGGCAGGGCTTCCAGCTCGCCACGGTTGCAGGGCTACACCAGCTCGCGACCCGTTCGCAGGGCTAAAACAAGAAAGGGCCCAAAAGCAAAAACAAAAACAGGCCCAAAAGCTCGCGACACTTGTTTGGACGCCAAGCCTCCACGTCGGAAGCTTCCTCCCGGCTCATGGCTGCGCTGTTGGTGTTGCTGTTGATGTTGCTGTTTCTGTTGCTGTTGCTGTTGCCTATATGGTTACCTAGTGTGCTACCTATGGCTCCTATATCCAGTGCATGCATTCATCATGCCAGTCGCCTCAACTGAGCCACACAAGCATGCATATCAGTCTCACAACCGCTCTTGCCAACAACCCTATAAGTGCATCAACATGAAAGATGACTCCGGCAATACACATGGGGACCGATTCCAGCTATATATAAGTTGCAAACCTATATTTCAACCAGGCAAGGTGCAAAACTTTAACAAATTGAATCGACAACGTGTAAATCATGCGCCACACAGTGTTCTGACAACACACTTTAGCCTCAAACCTCTCAGCAATGCATCAGCCATGCTTCTTCCGGGTGGAAGCTGAAGGGGAGCCACTATGAGATCCCCCTGGCGACCCCTTCTGAGATCCCTTGAGCGGCGAGCCCTTCAAGGCCCGCTTTGCCAGCCGCTTAGGGCTGTTGAACTTAGCCTTGGCTTTGGCCTGGCGTGTCCGGCCCCGCTCACTTGACTGCACATCCCGCTGGATCGCAGCGACAACGTAGTTAACGTTAGGCTCCGACAACTCCATCCACAGCTCGGGCGATGTGATACCCCAAAGAAACCTGGCCTCCAATGGTCCCACCTTCTGATCCTCAAACATGAACTCTTGCAAAGTCAGAGTCACCCAATCCTCTGCAGCAAGGAGCCGGTCGGATTCGCGCACTCTGCGCTTCTTTGCCGGCTTCTGCTCATTCTCCGAATCATCATCGTTGCCCGTCAGGCCGGCCATCACCGCATCCCTGGAAGCTGCCGTTCTCATACGTACCAGCTCATCAAAGGTTTTCACATTCAGGTTCGGTCCACGCGCCGTGGCCCGGAGATCCAAGGCTTTTCCAAGAATAGCCTTCGTCAGCTCCCTGTCCCACTTCTGAAGCCTGATGAACGTCCTGTCCATGACCTCCTTGCACTGCGGAAACCATGACTTGTTGCCAATGCGAACGGACCAAACCTTCTCAATGGACACTTCCGTCATGTTGCGCGAGCCTGAGGCCCTGCGCAGATGCGAGCCACAAGCCCTGCACCTGCTTGACCCTCCAAATGCCTGCAGCTGGAACACCAAAGGTATCATGCCGTATATGTATCCGTCATGTGCTATCAAGCATTCCAAACATTCCGTGCTTGTGACCCTCAATCATGAATTCACTTGAGAGGCGACACTCCACTGTGAAAACACTCATGGTGGCTGCAGGGCTGGCTTGGCCTCCGCGCGTGGCCAGGCACGGTCGAAGTATAACCTGGCGAGAGGGAGCGTGTCGGTGTAAAGGATTTGATTGAAAGTAAACACCCTGCTCTCACAGATCTCTACGCGCACTCTATACTTAGTTGTTTACGCCACGCCCTGTTCAATCTCCATATATACAGCCAATCTTCGTAGGCCATCGCATTCATACCGCCTGCCCTTTGCCGCGCCTCCTCTTTGTCGGAGGTTCGGGCGTCATTTGCGTCAACGCTTCGACTGAAGCTTGCTTCGCCACTTTCTCAGCAAAACACAACAGTTCTTCATCGGATTTAATTGGCTTGAAATTCCGCAGGAAGGGCACCTTCAACAAATGATTGGGATGGTCAGAATCCATCACCGGCACAACTTCGCAGTTCGCATCCTCCTTCACACTGGTGCTTCGGACAAACCAGAAAGGCGCAACGAAGGGCTGTTTGAGCCCACCCTCTTTTGGCAGGATTGTGCATGGAGCCAACCATAGGCTAATGTCAGCCGATTCGATCTCCTGGGCCAAGCCAACGCTGCCCAGGCAAACTCCAGACTGCGGCTGCTCAGTGACAATCTTTGTTGTAGATGGGACTAGGACCAGCTCACCCTTCCCAAAACGCTTCTGGGCAATGACTGCCTTCATTGGCTTCAGGAACACCTTCAGCCCATCATGAACCTTAATGTGCTTCTTCTCCAAGTCCAAAAGCTTGCCAGCAATGGAGCCTTTCACCTGCATGAGGCACAACTCCCTGGAACACGTTGGCAAACAACCGTGAAAGTCGGGCAACTCGACTGGGTCGACCTTTGGCGCGGCCTTCTTCCACTCCCCCTTCAGCAAGGAAGCAACGCTTACAGTTGCCCACCCTGAAAGAGGACCATCCTGAAGCAAAAGGACGGCTTTGTTCCCTGCAACCCTGTCCAGCTTGGCCATCACACGGTCAGCCTTCCTCTCTATCAACTGGCCAATCTCAAAGCCACCCTCCTGCAACAAGGTCGCATGATCTGCCACAGTACCATCTGGAGCATACTCTCTAGGCCTCAAGTGGGATCTGGGGGGTGGGGAAAGGGCCCAAAAACATCGCCAAACAAATCCAACAAATTAATCAATACTTTGGTTGAGGCTTAAAGGCATGCACAACGTGTTAGTTTTGACATGATGCAGCGCCACGTCAGTGGAGGTGCCTGTGCTTGCAGCAGGCACTGCGTCGGAAACCATCCACCGGTCCCACTCTGACGTGAGCTTGTTGCTGGTAACCTGTTGGATCGCATGGATGCACCGTGCCGCTGCCTCCTCAAACGTGGAGCTGACATCAAAGTCCTTCTGTCGCTTCTCGAGGGCCTGCATGACCACGTCCTGGTGAAACCATCCGAGCGCCTGCCATATGGATCGCTGCTCAAGCTCGGACGTCAACTCGTGCATCCTCCGCATGATGGCATTGGCCTTCTCCACCTTGTCCGCGCACTGGCGCCCGAACATCCGTTTGATGTCGGTCGCCGTGATGTGCACATCCGTGGTGTAGCCCACCCGCATGCATGCATGCCGGAAGAAGACCCAAGGGTCGCTGCTGGCAGGGCGGCGCTCCATTGACAACTGGTCAAAGAAGGCGGCACCTAGTTGCCGTGACGACGGCGCGTGCGCTCTGATGTAATCCTCCGTTCTGTCGAGCAACCCCGTAGGTCCGGCAAACTTCACGATGAACGCGTATATGTGCGGCATAGCTTCAGCACATTGCGGCTTCGATCTTTGAAGTTCCCCCTTTATCTCATGCCACTTCTTCCCCTTTGAAGGGCCAAACACCGCATTGCGGATGCGCCTCATCATCTGCGACTCATGCTCTCCTCTCTGGAGCTGTCCGGCCGTGTTTGAAGAGGCCTGGATGATCGACAGCAACTGCGGTCTGGCTTCGGCAACCTGCAAACTGATGACTCGCCAAACCAGCCCCTGCTCAGCTGCTAACGCTAGGCCCGGGTCCTTCTGTCTGATGACATCCAAGGACAAGTGCCCGTGCGTGCACAAATCAGGATCATCATGCGGCACAGACGCCAAGATGCATCTCAAAGCCGCATTGGTGTGGGAGTTAGCCAGAGATGCGTACCGCATGCAATTGGCCATGGGTGGCAAAAGACCGTTGGATCCATCTGCCAGTGCCTGGTTAAAGCTGACCAACTCCGTGTCACTTGGCAAGATCTCCGTGCAGATGGGGTGTGTTTGCCCTGCGTCAAAGCCCACAGAGGCAATTCCAGACACCAAGCTGTGAACATCTCTGGGGTTGACCCCGTACCCGTCACGATTCAGGGGGTGACACCCCACCTGTTCTGCAGGTATCTGCTGCGACACCATCAAGCCAGTCTTCGCCAGGTAGCCCATGATTTGCTGCGCGCCCTTGACTATACCTTTCTTCTCTGCCTGCTGGATGAGCACATCCAACTCATCCAAGACCTCCGTGTTGAGAGGCATCGCAGCAAGGAGGCCACTCTGTACACCACAAGCCCTCGCGAGCCAAGATTCTTGCAAGATGCGAGCTCTCTGCCCTGCATCCAAGCGCGAGCTTCAGCCCTGCGCTCAAACTGAATGTCACTGGCAATCGTCACCTCCAACTTCTTGTTCGGGGGGTTGGTTTGGGGCTGGCCTTGAAGGGCCTCAAAAACACAACCGATTGAAAACATGCCTCAAATTCGGGGGTTGGTTTGGGGCTGGCCTTCAAGTGCCTCAAAAACACCACTGGTTGATGCATGCATCCCAAACAATGTATACTCAAATTCGAGGGTTGGTTTGGGGCTGGCCTTGAAAAGGCCTGAAAACATAACTTGTTGAAACCATCCCCCAAATTCGAGGGTTGGTTTGGGGCTGGCCTTGAAAAGGCCTGAAAACATAACTTGTTGAAACCATCCCCCAAATTCGAGGGTTGGTTTGGGGCTGGCCTTGAAAAGGCCTGAA
>CAUJNA010000447.1:1026055-1063555 GCA_963377175.1 Effrenium voratum
CCGCTCAGTCACATTAGAGCTGCTGAAGTTCTCCGGGAGGAACATGATGCGCGCTTGCACATCGCCAGATGTGGCGTCAGCTGTGCGGATGCCCCAAGACATCGTGGTCGAACCTGTGCGGACAAGCGACTGCTTCAAACGGACTCAAAGCCAACAAATGACCCATCGACTAGACAGACCATGACATGTTCAGAGATTTCAGAGGTTTCAAGTGGCCTGGCCTCTGAAACAGGCATCCAAGAAGGCTGACATAAGCGATGGAATCGAGACATGTACCAGGACGTACTCACTTCCGATGTGGATGGCCAAGTCCCAACTTTCGATTTACCACAGCAGTCCAAACCCAAAAAGTGTTAAAAGTTAAAACGCTCCGAGTCCCGGAACCCATTGAGTGAGTGTACCGAAGCAAAAACCGGTGAACTCCAAGGTGCTGTTGAGGCCGAGATCCAGCGTCAGTGCAGACTCGGGCGGCAGGTCGTGGAAGGCCACAAGGGCTCCATCCCTCAAGACCTCCATCTCCCCTGGCCGAGTTGGACATGGATCGTCGGCACAAATGGGCTCGTTTTTGTAAAGGACTTGCTCCGCCCTGGTGGTGTCACTTGAAAAGCAAAAATCAAAAGAGTAGCCTCAAAAGACGACACACCCAAACGTGGCCAACCCAGCAATCCAATGAATGCACCATATCCATGGGACTCCTATCCGCTATCCTGTCCCTCACTCAGTGCTCCCGTCGGGCTGGCACCAAGCGCCAAGTTTAGTCCATTTCTCACCGAGGAAGTGTCCCGTTGAAGACTGCGGTCAGACTCAGCTCTGTTCCCCATTGCGGCAGGTCTGACAGCAATATGAGGATGTTCAGTCGCAATGTCGGCTTCAAACACACGAAGGGGATGCTCCAATCATTTCGGGTCCGATGCTACCAATGCACTTGAGTGGATTGGCCAGAAAAAGTCCAAACTCTTCGTTTGCCCCACTAAAATGGTCTACTCAAAAAGTGACGAAAGTCCGAAACGGAACTCAGGAAGTGAGCCTAAAGTTCGCTTCCAGTGATAAACGATGCTAGGTGTGCCAAGAGATGCAACATGAACCTAGCTAGTTGCCGCCGTACTCATGGTTCAAATTGCCACCTACTTGGAATAGACTAGGCTGGGTGCAATACCCATTCTGAAAACGTGATACTCTTCTTGGCAGGTAGTAGTTAGTAGTGCAAACAATAGCTTGCAAGCAGCACGCCAAAGATTTCAAAGACTGCTCTCCATAAAAGAAACGTGTGATGCCGTCGCTTGTCCGAATCCTATCAAAACAGAGACATGATCGAAGACGTTCTCCGTAAGTAACCAGGTGCCATGCTTGCAAACCGCCCTAGGAACGGTTTCGCGGCAGTCTGAAATGCGCTCGCGAACAAATGAGCAGAAACCCATCAAGTTGGCGTACACGACTGTGTCAGGGTGGGGCAAATGGGTCTGTCTTCTTTGGGGGTACCCGTTTTGGGGGGGGAGGTTAAAGAGAAATCAACAGGAAAGCCGTTGCGCCATTTTGGAGAGTTTCAACCTTCAAAACGACGAGCCACCCAACTAGTTCGCGAGATGGGCCGCCGATCACCAACGTCCGGAACAAAATCGTTCCCCGAGGCCTGCGGGGAGTTCAGTGGCCTCCTGAGCAGGGCAAGGCTCAAGTGGGCTGGGAACCCCCAGAAACGCCATGTCCAAACGGCTGGCGCGAGAGATGCGGGGAATGAGAAATGACCCCAACACATCCACTTCTCGCTCGCTCGAACTCCCCACGTCGGTCCGGCCTTGCGCAACGTCAGGGACTCCACCCGGACCTCCGGCGCCAGGCCGCGAACGGTGACCAGCAGCCGGTTGGTGTTCACCGCTCCCGGGCGCTCGCCGCCGCTCGGGGGCAGCGTCACGCCGTTGGCAGTGACCGTGAGCTCTGCCGGCGGGTCGTTCCTTGAGACTGGGTCGTCTGGCATGGAAACTATCGAAACCCAAACAACATGTATGTTACTCTATGTTCAAGGGCCCATGAAATGTCAAATGGAAGTCCATGGAAGGACCTTCCGGTCCGTCCATGAAGGGGCAAAAAGTGCAAACAAAAGTTGCAAGTGCGGCGCTTAGGTTCCAGGTGGTGACCCCTTGATACTCCACAGTGGCAGAGCCAAGCGCATCCCACAGACCTCAGCTCAGAGCAGGCCCTGCACATTTGGGTGCATTTTGGACCAACCATGTAGGCAAACGGTCCCGTGAGACACAAACAAGATCCTTCGTTCCCCAAGACGCGCGAAAAATAAGAATGGGTGTGTGGTGGAAGTTGGGTGGAGCCCACCCCCGGCTTGCAAACCGTCCACCGGAAGGCCCAAGGGCCCGAGTCTCCAGCCCAGTGGCTGGCGTGGGCCCTGTCCGCAAGTCCAGCGAACTGTGCAGCGAAGTACGCGGCCGTGGACTCCGACTGGGCGACTCCGACTTCAGCGTCCAGCGCCTGTTGGTGATGGGCGCGTAGAGCAGCTCCCAGCGGCAAGAGACAAAGGATTCGCAGACACATGGTGAAGGCTGGTGGCTAAGCAAAACTGCTTGAGCCAAGCTGAAGGGACAGTTGTTGTTGGCGCTTGGAGACTGGCATGAACGAAGCGCAAGAAAGCAGAACCTGCAGCATTCACAGTTTTTACGGGCGCTAGACCCTGCGTTCCCGGATACTCTGACTTTTGAGCAGTTAGGGCAATGATCACCCGCCCTTTTGCAGTGCTTCTTTTGGGCGCCGAGAATTGGCTCTCCAGCGCTCGCCTTACTTTTTCCGGCGCAAGCAAGGCAGAAAACTCTGCGATTCCGCTCAAAGGCCAGGGCCTTTCTGACGTCAAAACTACCGGAGGCGCTGGCCCATCGTCCATGCGCCAAGGCCGGACATGGCTAGGGGGTCCAGGCTTTGGCTGTCTAGCCGGGGCTCCCGCGTCGCTTGCAACGGGAGAATTGCCATAAAAGCGGTGGGGCTGCACGAATGGCTGGAGCAATAATATATTTGATATCGCTTGTTTGCTGTGTTCAAACATGGATCAGTTAAAAGCAGGCGCTGCAGCTCAAGACTGAACATGTGTGAAATTCAGCTACAACTGTGACATGAGGTAGTTTGCCGCCATGAGACATGTGACAATTCTGCTGCCGATCGAAGGTGTTGCGAGCCGCAAGCAGGCTTCACGATGATCCAAAGGTTGAACTTGACTGCTAAACTGAGCTCTTCCAAATGCAGGTTGGCCGATTCTATCGTCAATCGCATTAAGTAGCCCAGCCTAGCTAGATGCATCGTATTTGCCTGCTGCCGCTAAAGGCATCGTGCAACATGATGAATGCCCGGACCCCAGTTTCTTTCTGCAGCAAGCTGGGAGACCAGAGGATAAATTGCTCACGAGGCCTTTTTGACGGATATGACCACAGCTAGCTCGCGCATGCGATTCATGAATTGGAGCTCAACATCCGCGTGCAAAACATCCAAGTACAAACATGGTAGGACATCCAAGGGCCGCCTCAACAAGCATTGGACATTGCAGGAAGAACAAACGAGCAAAGGGGTGCAGCCTGTGTTCCGGCCTGCTTCCCACAACGCACCTTTGGCAGCAGTTCCACCATTGCCCATCTTCACCCCTTTATAAGACGAAACAGAAGGCTCATCGATCTGGAGGGTCCCAGCGGGAAGAGAGGATTCCTCACTAAAGAGATACTTTGAATGAACATTCGGGAACGTATTGACAAGGGGTTAACATGGGCTATGTGATGTGGTGCCTGCAACACAAAGCCAGGCCACTTAGGCAGCATCTGACTTGCACCCTGACTTGACTTCATGCGTGGCCCAATGGAGACAAACAACCGCCTGATCAACAAATTTGATCTGCCAGGTAGTGGGATTGATCATGATGAATCATCGCGGTATCTAACCTCCAAAATGAAAGCTCATGCGTCCCAAAATATGGGCGTGTCTTGCTTGAGTGGACCCAGCAAAATGGTGGTTTGCTATTGGATTGCCTCTAAATCCCCCCCCCACCCCCAAAAGGGCACCCCCCCGAGAAAAGGGCACCCTCCAAAAAAGACCGACCTATATCATCCCGCAATAGCATTAGAAAGTCCAGGTTAAGAATGACCCTGGCCAGTCATTGAGCGCGGGCTTTTTTTCCTCGGACCAAGCATCCGTGAGACAAACCCCAGTCGCCCCGCACCCAACGGAACCAGTGGCTTCCCCAACACCACACCTCCCCCGTCGCGAATGTGAAGACAGTGCTCCCTTCTTGGCAAATGCGAAGGCAGCAAACCAGCAGAAGCCTACGAAAGCTTAAAGCGGTGCAGCATCCGCCTACTTTTTTGAGCTGTCTGTTGGTACCAAGATTCAAACCTATGGTGGCCCGGAAAGACCTGGCGGGTGATATTGCGAAATCGAGCCAACAAAATAAAAATAAACTCGCATTTGATTCAGAGGGCAAAGTGCTGATGCTTACAAGGGTGTCCTGCAGGTGAATGAAATAATTTGACAAGGGCTAGTAAATCAACTTTCAAGGTAAAATCTTTGAAGTAAAGCTTGGCTCCTCGGAGAATTCACATATACCTATGAGGATGACAACCACATCCGTGTCTCATTGATGTTCGAAAATGATCATTCGATGCCTGCGTGAATCGGGGAAAATAACAGCCACCTCTTGATCTACACCCAAAAAAGCTCCCTCAAATCAAGACTTTCCTGCGCGCCTCTTCTTTTCAACCCAAATGGCTTGCGCTACGAGGAGCCACTGGGAGAAGCCTAGCAGTCCATCCGACTCAGCGCCGCATGGGCAGCCACCACCGGCTGCCAGGCCTGCGGGGACACTAGGGCTATGATGAGTCAGGGTTGGTAAAGGCTGGTGATGGCTAGGGGGCATGCCAATAAAACTGCAATAGTTATGACCAGTACCAATAAAACCACCAGTGAAATTAATTTTATGTGGTTGTCCTTATCCAATAAAATCCGTTCGGAGTTCCCAGCAAAGCTCAATCTGCCAGATGCTTGTATTCCGACCAGGGCAGAAACAACTCCATTGAAGTGTTCTGTTGCTAGTCCTCAGCCTGTTGCCGTCACCACGGGTTGCTCTGGTACCTCCATCTTCCCAATCATTGTTGATTTGCATCTTGCTCTCGCATTCTGCGAGCTGGCGCAGCGTGTGATATGCCAAAAATCCAAAAGCAATGGCCGTGCAGCAAAAAGCACAACCAACAAAGACAGCGAGTATCAATGTGTGTGTCGCGGGTGTCAACACACACAGCCGCAACTGCTGCACCTCAATGCTCCGATTTTGGGCTCAAGTCTTGGGGGAACTTAGACGGTTTCCAGCACCCCCAAACCGCTGCCCCCAGGACATTTTGGGCATATACCCTTTTTCAGTGGCTATAAAGTAGCTGTTTCTCGAAACAAACTCTTCGGGGTCTAGGTTCGGGGGTACTGGAAACCATCTTGGAAGCAAGCCACCACCTCGACCACTCCTCTCTGGAACCCCCGTTCATAACGATAGAGCGAGAGACACACATACCAGAAGCTTGATGTTCAATTGCCGTGCACTGCTTATGCCATGAGAAGGATATCCAAATCGCAGCACCATTTATGGCAGCCGTTGACCTGCCTCCTCACCACTTCCACTGACACCGCGTAGCGCTTGGCAGCGGCGGGCCTCGACTCTGGAAAAGAAGAGTGTCAGAAAGGCTACATGTGCGGGTCAAAAAAATAGGTACCCAAAATGGATCCCCGGTAAATGGAAGCAAGGACTAATCCCTGCGGTCCCCTGGTGGTTTAATTTTGATCCATACCCATTTCTGGCTGGCTGGCTGAATGCGTGGAAACCGTGGAAATGTCTTGCTGGATTTCGGCTGCATGGACGAAAGGGATGCCCTAGCGAAGCTCCCCCGACCCATCGAAACCGGTGGGACCCGCGCCAAGGCTCTCCGCCGGTTGCCTGTCGGCGAACACGCCGAGGCGCTCCAACCAGAAAGCCCGCAGAGAATGCGGTGGAAAACGCAAAAACGCTGGGACTGAGCAAGAGAGCTCCTTGCATTTGCTCAGAATTGGTCCAGCTTCAAACAAAATGCCAACACCTCTGAACCTATTTCGCCTGCACCTGTCCATCTATCCAGCGGCGCAGCTAGAAACAGCATATGGAAGTCAACTTTAAGCGCTTTGGATTGAAAGGGCCAAGAAAGCTTTACCCGTTCGGCTCCTCGGAGCCTCAATGGGTCATACCATCAACACACACACACACATGATCGGAGCTGGATGTGTGTGTATATATATATATATACACACATACATATGTACATATATATATATATGTACATATACTAGTATGCTATACTATATAACTACTCTATACTATATTATACTATATCATGTGCAACAAGGGATGTCAGGTAGTCCCAATCCCAACCCACAGCGCGCGAAGTCTGTGGGCGCAATCACTTTCTCTCCATGTGCGCAGCCGAATGGCTCGGTAAAGGCCCTAGGGCAATGACCCGCCACTTGGGCCCAAAAGATACACATGTGGCCATGTCAAGTGTGTGGCACACACTTCACACGCGGGGAAGTTTTCATCCCCATGGCGCACATGTTCTGCACATAGTCATCTCAGCCCGCTTATCCCGCATTTGTGGACAGGTGGGGCTCACATGGATGCGCTTGCCAGAAGGTGTTATGAAATACCTTCGGCCCCGCATGTTCTCGTAGTCATACGTGACGCTCGCCAGCTCGTTCTCGAAATACAGTGCATCATCACGAGCCAGCTTGAGGCGTGCTTCAGCGTGCTGAAGATCTTGCTCTAGCTTGTCAATCTTCTCGGCCATTGTGGCCAACCTTCTGCGGCTCCACGAGGTGCTGCACCATGCAGTAGCCATCATCATAGCAGTGATCATCATGAAGAAGATGATCTCGAAGAAGTACTCCTCGAAGAAAACCGCATAGGGGAGGCAAAATGCCTCCATGCCTGCAGTGCCAACTGCACTGACATTGGAGCCCTCAACTCCTGTTGCTGCCGCCATTGCAGTTGCAGCGCCCAGAATGGTAGCCGCACTGCCTTTTCCGCCTCGACCTTTGCCACGTGCCTTGCCCTTGCCCTTGTGCGTGGTCTTCTCAGCCTGGTTCTCGTCAGTGGTCGCGCCGTTGACGTTGCCCCGCACCTGCTTGGACTCGAGCTTCTGCTCCTTGGTCTTGCGCTTCGCCGCCTGGAACTCAGGGTCGTGGACCAACTTCACGTACCCGCCCTTCAGGATGTCAGCCATATCCTGTCGGGAGGCCAATTTGGTAAGGCCATCTGCAAGTTGCCGCTCGGAGCTGACCCATCTCCACTGGGCGTTCATGGTCCGGATGGACTCCTTGATGCCCAAGATCTCCAGGGCAGCTCTCTTGTCCAGGGAGGACTGGATGCTCTCCCGGCGTACGCTGTCGTACAGCGCCTTGGCGTCTGTCACAATGGCACACGGCTGCTCGCCGATCATCTTGTCATACTCCTTTATCCCACGCCGCGGCTCCTTCATGTAGGCATAGAAAGCCTTCACCATGAGGAGCTCGTCCAGGCCAACTGCACAAGCCTGGGCTTCAGCTGCAAGTGACGATCTTGCCACGCGGGGAAGTTTGAAGGAGCGCCAGCTCACAACCGAGTATGGCATAGTTTCCCCACGGAGCACAGCAGTGCTTGTGGCCACGATGAGATAGCCACCCTGAGAAGCCAGGTCAGCTCGCACTGCCAACGCTGCGTCCGTGAAACAGATGAAGCAAATGTCGTCGCCCTTGCTGATCAGGCTGTGCATGGTAAGGGCAATGCTCGCATTCTCCTTGGCGAAACGCAGGGTCTTGTTCAGGTCGATCATGAGGTTGACATCAGCGTCGGAAACTCGTCCTGCCTGAAGGCTCACACTCGCATTGAGCCATGGGCACCCTTGACCAGCTGGCCATTGCAGTGCTCCAATAAGAGCTCTGATCTTGGAAATCTCCCTCTCATTCAGCTTGGCAGCCTGCTCCCTTTGCTTCGGAATGATCAAAGGGATCACCTTCTTGGTGTAGTCCTCATAGTCCAAGGTGACCTTCTTGCCGTCACCCTCCTTGATCCTGCCACCGCAGTAGAGGACGGAATCTTCCTTTGTGAGGACGATCCACTTGCCGAAGTCGAATGAGCGCTTGATGTTGTCCACGGCTTGGTTGAAAATGGGGTCCTTGTTGTCACCGGCGATCAGTAAGTCGTCAACGTGGATGATGCACATGCCAGTGAGGACTTCCTGGTTGTAGATAAGGTAGCAGCACTTGTCCAGGGGGTGCTCGACAGTGGGCACCTTCCGCAGGCGGCTAGACGCCTCCTGGAACCAAAGAAGTGGTGCGTCTGCTAATCCATAGGCCGATTTGTTCATGGTCATGTGGACCTCATTGGTAGATGGGAAGCCAAGAAGGGGACCACAGTCCTTGGGCAGCTTCACTATCAGCTTGCGGGTGAACTCCTTGCCCGACAGGAACGCAGCTCTGACATCCCCACAGTACAGCCGCCAGTCGTGGTTTGGAATCATCATCAACATCATCATCTTGGACAGGCGGTTGGCTGTGGGCGCTGCAGTGGTAAGAGTGGTGAGGTCTGGATCCTCAAAGCCTCGCAGCACTAGTCGGGCCTTCGCCTTGAACTGGTCCGTGCCCTCGATGGGTTTCCATGTGAGTACCCACCGTGCAGTGATGACCCGGCCCTTGTTGACCACATGTGGTGCTGCAAACTCCCACACGCCGTTGCGAAAGTACACCTCCAGTTCCTGTCGCTTTGCTTGGATGAATTTCTCTCTCTCTTCGACGTTGAGCTTCCTCTCGGAGACTTCGCTCTTCCGCTTGGCCAGCTCACGGTTGACGTAGATCTCGTCGAGCTCGAGAAAGTCACCAATGATCTTCCAGCCTTGCGGCAGATGAGAGTCATCGTTCTCCACCATGTTGATGCTGTCCAGCAGGATCTCGTCGTCCTCGACAAGCAATTCTCCATCTCTAGGCTCCGGCACAGGAACCTCGGCTGGTGCAGGTGGTGCATGTGCCGCGGACGTGGCAGTAGTGGTTGGCTCATCCAGAGCCTCAACTCTCCTGCGCTTGTCATGAGCCCCCTCATCAAGGCCAGCGTCCTCCTGAGTCCTGACCTGGGACCCAGATGGCTGGACGGCAGATTGCCGCTGTGAGGTCAGAAGCTCTCGGCTCTTGCTCAGCATCTCCAGGACCACTCCAGGCAATGGAGGTGTCTCCTCTTCCTCCTCGGACTCAATGTCGGGAGGGTATGTGGCCTCCTCACCTTCACCAAGAATGGAGGGCTCGTAATCCATCTGGTCCTGGATATCCGGCTCGATCTCGTCATCGGGGATGCGGATGTCTCGGAACTGAGTGGTGCTTCTGGCCTTCAGCTCTTGTAGGTCACGAAGTGCCGCAGCGGGATCTGCCACGACCTTGAAGCCAGCGTCTTCCACCATTGGCCTGCACTGTCTAGGCGAGCATCTCAACAAAGATGTCCCATGGGCCACCCAGAGAACAATGACATGGCCCTTGTCGTTGTGCTCGACAGCCACGACTCGTGCAGGTCCTCGCCACTTTGCTTTCTGCAATATCCCTGATCCTGCAATACGCCAGTACCAAATCTTCTGACCAACTTGGCACTGATCTCCAACTTCTTGAAAGTTGCGGTTCATGGCGCGTCGGAGTCGGGCATCGTTGTCCGCGTGGATGAATGCAACCTGAGCTCGTTGGCGTCGCCCCTGAACCTCAGCAAATGCCGTCTGCTCGTCCATAGGGTCGATGCCAGGGTTGAAAATCTCGGCCGTCAAGGATGTCTGCGTCCCCGGCGTCTTCCCCATGACCCACTGGGTCGGCGTGAAGCCCTTCGTGAAGCTCATGTTGTTCACCTGGCCTGGCACGTAGATCGCGGCCTCATTCAGATTGCGTTCGTTGCGTTTGCCGAGATCATCCATATAGAGCTCCAAGGCTCGTCGAACAACCTGATGCTTCCGCTCCACAGCGCCTAGCCAGTTGTGGGACTCGGCTGGAGAGACCTCCACAATGATGCCATGGTTGGAAGCCCACTCTCTCACATGCTTGGACGCCCAGCCCTTGGCCTCGTCGACCCTCACGATGTGGGGAACTCCAAAGTGCTTGATCCAAGCTCTCTCGAGGCCCTTGACGAAGTCGACCGCCTGCTCGGTTTTCAGCAATCGCACCGTGATGTAGCGAGTTGCCTGGTCCATGATGGTCAGGATGCAGCGTCGGCCGTCTTCAGTGTCGACCCATGCAGAGTCGATCATCAACCTGTGGTTGAACTCCCGGGCTGTGAGTCCAGCAGCTGGAGGATTGCCAGACGGTTGGGCTCTGGCGTAGCACTTTGGGCAAAGATAGCCCTTGGCAGCTTCTAGAACTGGAGCCGTTGCCTGCACCTCTTCCAGCATCTTCATGAGGACATCAGGTGATGGATGTCCCAAATTCTTGTGAAGTCTCTGGACATAGGCATAGGCTCGGGGACCAACCTTCGCCCTCAGTTCCTTGTTCTTGCAAATGTGAATGTCCTCCTGGAGCTCCTCCTCAACGGCGGGGACAACAGCTTGTCCTTGGCCACCCCGAGATTGCATGTTGTCAGCGTCATCCAAAGCATAAATGTCCTCCTCCTCTGTTGGCGCCTGGGCCAGTAGCTGTGCTAGCCGTCGTGCAAGTCGAGGGGGGTAGGACTCGGCCATCTTGCTTCTGGATCCATAGCCTGGGACGTAGCCTTCAATGGGTTGATGTTTCTGCCGGCAAGCACACGCCTGGCGCAGTCCCTCAAAGAGCGTGTACTTGGTGGTGTGGAAACGTGTCGGCTTCTTTGCAGGCCACCATACTCCATTGTCATCAGGAAGCATGAGGCCATACCGGCACTGATCCACCATGGTGCTGTAACCTGGCAAATCCTTGAAGGCATCTGTCCCCCATGCCTTGCTCAGGTAGGGGTGCTCCAGGGTGGCGTGTCGACCGCCACGACGTTGATATTCATAGGCCACCGCACACATCATGAGGATGGTGTCGTGGTTCTCCTTGCGGTCGGCCTCTAGCTTCTCCTTTCTCTCAGGATAAGCGGCGCAGCTCAGCTCCTGAAGCTGAGACCACAATCGGCACATAGGTGCCATCATCACCTCATCCGGCTCCTCCTCCTTGAGGCGTCGGAGGAACCGGACCCTGTCTTCTCCCCGGGTGAAGTCCCACCCCGTCTGCAAAGAGAAGACCTTCACCTTCACCCCCTTCATTTTGGAGAGGTACTCGGCAGTGCGACCACGCCCTACGAAGACCTCCCAAATCACCCGGTCCTGCTTGTCGCGCTCCGGGATCCTGGCCGATTCAGCCAGAAGCACAGCCTGTTGTTTGACTGCTAGCTGTGCACCATGCAGAAGATTCCTCATCTGCTTGCCCTTGAGGTTGTAGAGCTTGTCTTCAACGTTGTAGTCATAGTTCTCGGGGTGATGGTGCCCTACTTCAACTGAGCTGGGTGAACTCGCCGATGACGCCTCCTGAAGCCCGGATTCACACGCCTCACCCTCATCAGGCTCTTCTGCCTGGCATGGGGAGCCATCCTTGCCATCGGGGGGCCCTCCACAAGCTCAATTGCCTCGCTCATGAGGATGTTATCCTTCTGGTGGTAGTTAAGGTCGTCCAAAACCATGTCGACCGGCATGCGGTTCTCAATGTCCACGTGATCCTTGAAGTCGGTGGGCAGGTAGATCCTGAAGGGGATCTCCTTGTGGACAAGCTTGGCGATGTCCTCGGCAAGATGGATGAGGTACTCGCCTCTGTGCCCAAGTGGAATGGGCTGCCAGTCACCGTCGGGCCACTTCATGAGCTTGGCCCCATGGTCAACGGTCAGACCTAGCTGTTCCAGCATTGGTCGTCCGAATAAGATGGGCGCTGTGCCTTGGTTCACATAGCACATGACCTTAGCCTTGACACCTCCAACAAAGATGGGAAGGAGCACACAGAGGTTGGTCACCTCACACTCGGAGTTGCCGTACTTGAAGCCCTTGTGGCACCTGAAAACGTCCACCTCCTTGATGTCGAAGCCTTGCTCCAAGAGGTAGCGCAGGTACCGCTTGATGTGGTATTGGCTTCCAAGAACTGCGGCAGCTCCACCATCTTGCTGGGCAGTGCAGGTGATCTCTTCAAGGCCATCATCATCGGCCTCGTCCAGCGCATAGGTCTGGACCATCATCACCTGGCTGTCATCCTCGGCTTTCCGCTTCTTGTCGGGTGATCCTGCCGTCGGGCAATTCCTGGCAAAGTGACCAGCGACACCACAGCGTAGACATAGCTGTTTGCCCAAGGCTTGTCGGCCTCTTGCCTTCGCTGTTGATCCCTTGGAAGGAGACGAGGGCGATGACTTGGACTTGTTCTTGCCGCCCTTTCCTGAAGCACGAGGACGAAGGGGTCCTTGTTGGCCTGGCTGCTGAATCATCGCCACCACCGGGTAATACCCTCGGCTCGTCCTCATCATGTTCAGCTTGGACTTAGCCTCCATGTAGGTGGCGTGGATCTCGTCGTACTCCATGGGGTCGAAGGGTGTCTCCTCGCCCTCAGCCAAGTAGGTGCAATCACCTTGATCAGTAGCTTGCTCCTCGTCATCGTCGTCTGGGGCCCAATAGAGGCCATCCTCTTCTTGCCACTCATCAAGGCAATCATCCTCTGCCTGTAGGACATGATCACGCCTGAAGCGGCCACCCTCGACCTTTGAGTCCTGGCCCAAGATGAAGTTCATGGCCTTCTCAACGTTCTGGAGGTTGAGACCATCGGTGCCGATGCGGGTGAGGACCAACTGGCGCTGGTCCCTGGTGACACCAGACCGGCGTAGATACCACCATGCCTTCACCTTCTCCGGGAGGTCGATCTGGTGGGTGGACCTGAGCTTCCTTTCGGCCCGGGTGAACTCACTCTGGAAGTCCTGAAGGGTCTGGGAAGCTCGTCGCTGCAGCTTCACAAAGAACTGCTCGAAATCCTCGGGGAGCTCCGTCATGGCGTCCTGGCTGTAGACCTCATCAAGACGTCGAAAGATTTCAGCGTAGGCGCCTGACTCCTGGAGCTGCTCCACGGTCATGTCCTCCACGGTGTCCCAGGCCTTGCCCGTCATCAGGGTGACGATGTTGAAGATCGTCTCTGGGCTGCGGTTCGCCAGCTCCATCTTCTTCTTGTAGAGGTCGCACCGCTTGCGGAACTCGCGGTACGACTTCTGGGTGTTGTCGAAGACCGGCACGTTCTGGTCAGCCTTCCCAGTATAGGTCTCGCGACCACCGCCGGATCCACTGGCTGGATCTCCTTTTCCACCACCAGCAGCTGCCCGGCTTGGGCTGCTGCTCATCCTCCTCCTGTAGAGCTCGAGCACCTGGATGCCGTAGAGCTCCGCTACCACAACAAGGGATGTCAGGTAGTCCCAATCCCAACCCACAGCGCGCGAAGTCTGTGGGCGCAATCACTTTCTCTCCATGTGCGCAGCCGAATGGCTCGGTAAAGGCCCTAGGGCAATGACCCGCCACTTGGGCCCAAAAGATACACATGTGGCCATGTCAAGTGTGTGGCACACACTTCACAATGTGTATATATATATATATGTATGAGCTATGCAATCTTCTGCCTGAACCTACTCCGCCAATACAAGCTGCGACTTGTGGCACCCACCTGAACAAAGCGTCTGGCCAAAAGCGAAAAGCAGCTGCGCCTCCAGTAGCGCCGTTTGAGAGCGAGAAGAGGAGCCTCGGGAAAAAACCGCGCCACTTGCATGTCTGGGGTTCCCAGCAAAATCCCGTTGGGGCATCAAATGAACGTTGGGGCATCCAGTTTCCCTCAACGCACTCGATGTTCTGGTTAGATACACCTGGAAAGCAACATCAAATGCTATCAGGCAAATCAGCTGGTAAGGGGTTACTGGTACGCTGCCGATTGGTAACTCAGCCCGTCTGGTCAGCTAAGAGGGCTTTGTCGTAACGAGATTGCGGATTCCCTGATTGATGGATGGGGTTTAGTGGTTGATGGAGGGTCCCTCCACGGTGTCCGGAGACCTGGACGAGAAGCTCGCGTGTCTCAAATAGGGTTCCCCTAAACTGGCTTCGGTTTCCTTTTGCTTTTCCTTTACATCAAACCCAACAAGGGTACCCTCCCATCCTAGTGAGTCCTCAAACAAAGACACGCCCCTAAGCGGATCTGTTCGCTCGCACTAGGCCCCCAAACTGGATGGTCGCGGACCCCGACCGAACAAGCTGCCAGGCAGAGAGAGGTCTGCCTCGGGACTCGTTCCGGGCGCTTCGGATTCTGATACCTAGCTCCTCCAGCAGAGAGGATAGAATATGGGTACTCATTTTTCTGTGGTCTATTTTAGTAGGGGAACCCTCCCCCAAAAAAGAGTAAAAGGGCACTACTGGGGGACCTAGATACGACGTCCAGCGAAATTGCATGGGAAAAGGATAGACTAAGTTGGAGGGGACTACAAAGTTTCACTTCGGCCAAAATTTCAATCTATTCAATCTACAATTTTCCCAGGTAAGCTACGTCCCTTGCTGATCCGGATTTTCACTATGACAACGCACATTTGAACAGTACACATTGCACTGGTGCTTCTGATCGCACACAGAAAAGCGCTTAGGCTGGAGAAGACGGGATCTGATTTCGAAGTTCGAATATCTTCTTCTCCAACATGCCAAGGGTGTACGGACCAAGGTATGACTCAAGCAACAGAAAGGGTCATGCCAAATGATGAATGTACTAGGAATCCAAAAGGCATTACCAGTCTTCATGCAGGGCGTGACATCATTCGATCGAAGCATTGGCTTGCCAGCTTCGCCTGGGCCATTGCACGGGCACTCGCGGGTAGTGGCATTCTTCCGGTAAGGGGCCGTTCCAAAACTTACTTGGCGTCTGCCTTAATACCATGTTCTACGCGCTAGCCTGTATGGAAGCACACAAGCGGCATCCAGCTCGGAATTTCGGCAATCACACGTCTGCTTGTTGAAGCGGGTGCTGTGCGGTGTGATATCACTCGGCAAAAGAAAGCAAGGTCTCCCCCACTTCTATCACACCTCCAAGCACATGGAGCACAGCCCCCCCCCTTTTCCAAAAAGGGTCACTTTTCTGGATGCAAGCTTTGAAGGCTAGTTTGTTTCTATGGTTCACTACAGCAAACGAGCCCAGCACCAGAATTTCTCTCTGCCCATTCTGAGGCCACCAGCTCGTAGCCTCACCACACTGCTGATGGAGGTGCGACAAATGGCGCAGTGCGCCTAAGCAGCCAAGCGATGGACAAATGGACATGGACTGCGGAGGTGGACCTAGAGCCTTCTGTGAAAAAAAGAAAAAGAAAAACACTTGCCACCCTTCAATGTCCACTTGCAGGGTGCTCGGTATGTTGGATATCTATGAATATATATATATATACATGAAACAACTGGCGAAGGCTGTTTGGAGGACCCTTGGTCATCTTCTCAAACACCCTAGCTCCGTGGACTTGCTCTTCCTTAATCCAAAACTACCCCCCCCCCCCCGCACTGTGTCCTTCCACCCTTTCCCAGCTGCGTGTTTCTGCCTGGCAATCATGCGAACTGTCGCCACGCAAAGGGCAACTGTACCTTTGCCTGGGGCATTGACTTGCAACTCCCATCAGGGGTCGAGCTGGATCTCCCCATCAAAAGTTGATAAATTGACTGGTGGTTTCCCTCGAAATCGCAACTTGTAGAGGAAACCCAACAAAAAGCAATCACCCTGGATTTACCTGGCCCATTTTTGCTTGTGGGCGCGGTGCGAGTGTTTGGGGCCCACGCCTGACTCGGCCTTCGCTCCATCAGCTGCATGGCGCATGCCACGCAAAGGCCTCACGGGAAGTCCTCAAGGGAAGCCCCAACGAATATAGGAGTTGACTTTGTGGCTAGGGTTAAAAATGACTTCCAAGATCGGGGAGCAACCATACAGGAAGTCAACAAGTAGTTGTCAAAAAACCCTCCCTCCAGTTGGTGAAAGCGAGACCTTTGTAGAAACGCAACTTTCCTCTTGGATGGCTTTGTGCGTGGGAGGGTACCCGTTGGATCCCTGTTGAGCTCCTTTTGAGTTGGTGTGTGTGTGTGTGTATCGTTTCTCTCTGCAAACTCTTCTGCGCAGCTTTCTCCGCTCCCAGCGTTCCTTCTGCAAAGCTGCTGGGCGTTCGGGGTCGCTGGGTCGCTGGTGAACATAATTGTCCTTTCTGGCAGTCCCGCGTTAATACTTCTCGTACTCAGCGACGTGTAGCAGAGCTTCCTCTTGAGTGCCAAATCTGGGTCGCCTCTGCTTCTTGATCCATCTATGAATGTTGTGTATATGCCAGCAACTCAGTGGCCATGACTGAAAATGCTGAGCTTTGCGGCTCTTGCAAGTGCTGGCGACAAGGGCCGCTACAAGACTTCCACTACACCTGCAAGACAGATTCCGGAGCGCGGAATCTGTGCACCTATCATTCAATCAGAGTCCTTCTTGGCAATTCAAGCATCACATGGGCGCGGCTCAGAATAAAAGAGCTAGGGCAAACCGCAGGTTTCAGTCTTTTCCATTCACCAAGGTGTCATTCTGTAACTTTGAGCAGAGTGCCGTATTTTGGCTGTTGCTGCGCCGTCTTTGGGGAGCCACATGTGTGGATTCTGCTGTCGGAAAGCGAGGCCTGCGACGAGCTGCGGGTTGTCCTGACCATGGACTCAAGGCTCGAGGCTCTGAGCAACATGTGGTATGAATGTGGCCCGCGCGCCGGGTAATCTGCTGGGAGAACAAATATGGACAATATACGCATGTAATTATATGCACTATATATATATATATATGTTAAACTTGTGTGTTTGCCGCTCCAGCGTCAGATCTTGCGGAGATTCGCATGCATGCATGCGAATCTCCGCAAGATCTGACGCTTGAGCGACGCGTATAAAAGTGTAACATGTATGTATAGAAAAAAAATTAAAGGAAACCAAAAACACGTGAGGCTCTGCAGCGTCTCACTTTCCGCTCTGCACAGCATCTCAGCAGGTGGCTGTGACGGCCTTGTCCCCTGTGCAGGATCCACTGACAGTGCTGACAGTTGCATCCATCGATGTCTGGAAGTTGGAGTCAGAGCAGCAGCCACTGTTGGCGATGAACTTCCCATAAGTGTGATCTGTTGCACTCGCAGCACTGCTCGTGTAGGTTGAAGCACAATCCGTGGCCAACCGCGTGTTGCATGCACAGCCCTGCACGCCAAGCGACATCGCCGCAAGCAAGATGGTCAGGAACTTTGCCGCAAACCACATGCTGACAGACGACAGCACCGCAGTTTGCAAAAGAGCAAGGAAGCAAGGGTTCTACGCTTGAATCAGCTTGAGCCAAACCATCAGAAGGGGACCATGGGGGCTCTCAAAAAAGGGGAACAGAAGAACGGGCGGTTTTCGTTTGGCTTCCCTAGCAGCAACCAAGAGGGGTCCATTGTGAGGAAACCTCCATTTGGGTCTGTCTTGTTCAGGCCGCCCCCCCCCCCCCACAAAAAACAATAATAATAATAAAACAAGTGGTGGTTGGTTCTCCTTTGGGTTTTCCTCATGTTCCGTTTGGTGGTTTCCTTTTGAAACCACGAAAAAGGGGTACCCTCGAACAAAGACAGACCCATTTCTTGCCCCAAATCAGCTTCCCCCAGCTCCATATCTTCCATGCCTGCATGGCCACACTCCAGCAGCACTGCTTCGGGCTCCTGGCGAACCCGCAGGGTCAAATATTCGCCGAAAAATGTTGGCACAAAGGAATCAAACCTGATGGGCCCACGATTAATTAAATGAACCTCGGAAAATGTGCATCTAAAAGTCAACAGTCCGTCTCTCCCAACACAACGTCTCATAAATCCCGCTCGACTGGAAAGACTTCTTTGATTTTGGGCGGACCCTCAAGCATGCTGAAAGGTGACATACCCGCTTTCGAAACAAACAAAGCAAGACAAACAATTTGACACGGGTACCTAGTGCTGTCCCCGATGAGCCGAGTCGCCCAAACGGCGACTAGAGCTCTGCTTGCCTTGGGGGGTCCACATGGAGCCGTTTAAAGGAAGCTCTTGCGCGTCGAGCGAAAGAAGTACCGAGGAGCCATGGGAAACACCTTGAGGCATGTTTGTTGGTCGAATAGTTCCGGCCAAAAAAAAGCAACACTGGTGGTCCTGGTCACCATCGCCCCACGAGTGCCAGTTCTGATAGTGCTCGTGATTTGAACCAACCGGTCGCTTGATTTCCGTTCGCCTTAAACCATCAGGTGAGTGTGATTCCAGCAATCAACATGATGTAACGTCCCAACAGGCAACCATGCAATAGACAAGTAGATAAGATTCAGAATCTCCGAGCTCTCACGCCTGGTCGTAGCAAATGAAACAAAGCTGCTCTGACCTGGCAAGAGGGGTCTCAGCATGAAAAAAAGAAACTTGTTCCAGGTTGCACAAAGCAAATTGAGCCTTCCTCCGTTTGCACTGGATCATTGGCCTCATAAGGAGAAAGGGCTGTTAGTGACTCTTGATTCTTGGTGTTTTCAGACTTGGCCTAAGTCATAGGCTCACCCAAGTGATTGACAAATCATGGAGAAGTGCTCACTCAACTGCATGTGATGTTCCTGAAAAAACCAAATGGCTGGCATTGCACACAAGAGTTGTGCAACTGCAGCAAGCAGCCTGTCTGTGGTGAAGAAGCCACGATGCTGAGCATCCCCCTTGACGATGCAACCCTTCTTGCAAATGCCTGTTTGTTAGGTCTGTCAAAGGTTCTGCAAAGAGCATGTGCCTGTCACTCGCCTCACAACTCATCCTGAAGCAATACAGGATCCAAAGGCATGATGTGATAACCTTGATGTGCTGATTGTGCTTTCACGCGTAAGGGTTGCTTCACTGCCAAGTGAGTGTGGTTACTACAACAAATGGTTACTATTGGCCTCCATGACAAAAGCTAGCCAGCACGCACCTTCCACCAAGTCAAGCGTCAGTTCAAATGCCGAATCGAATGGCAATTTGTGAGGATTGAGCGTGGAAAACACGGCAAACATGGCAAAACATGGCAAAACATGGCAAGCATGGCCAACATGGCTTGTCTTCAAGCCATCCAGCATAAGCGGATCACCCGCTTTCATGTTGCCATGCGAAGAGAGCAGATGTTGTGCAAGCAGTAGATGCGCGGCCAATCATGGCGGTGCCACTCCACGATGTCTGCAAAGGTCGCGCCCCGGGCGGATAAGATCGACCTCAAACGTTCAGGGATCGGAATGGGAGGGCTGAGTTTCCTGAGCTCTCAGCAGTTCGCCATGACTCTATAGGTTATATTTGTATACCTGTTTGACACACGTACGTTCAAGAGCACTAGAATTCTGTCAGAGGCATCTCCAGTGTAGACCTTCAATGAGGCCAGGCCCAGGTGAAGCAGCCCTTTTTCAGATACGGTACAAAAGAAAAACAGGAAGGCGGGAGTGAGCACACCCAATCGGTACAGTTGCGATTGGGGAGATGTGCTACTGCTAACTGATTGCTACTTTCTCCATTAAAAAAAAACTGGGCTGTTCCCAGAATTGTCTTCTACAAATCGAACACTGTTGGTGGTTTAGTATCACCTACCACCCACTAAAAGGCAAAACAAACCAAAAAACCGGATGGGAACCACCAAGATAACCCAACCAAACGACACGGGCCTCCGGTCCCCCGAAAACGGCATGGGCGTGCAACCGAGCACCTGGCGAGGAGGGGTCCAGCGAGGTGCGCGCCACCGAGAGCGCGGAGCCGTGCACCTTAGTGGGCACCCCGTTTGGCCCCGTTTTCACGAGAAAAACGGCCCTCACTTTTGTGAACATCCACCTTTGGCAACCACATCTGCGCACGGAAAATCATATTCAGATATTCGGTTTTCCATATCTGGTCTGCCCGACAATATGAAATGGAACCCGCAAACTTCAAGTAGGTACCGCTTGGGCTGGTGTCCGAGAATCATGGAAGCTGACAACAGTGTCGGAACTCTACTTTCCTTGTGGGCAAGCCTCGGAAAAAAGGGTGTGGCACCCAAGTACCGGGTACCCTTCTGACCAACCCCAAAGTGCAGAAATCTCATGAAACTCTGATTGATTTGAGATAGCCCGTTTGTTTCCCAAAGCAAATTCAGGGTCAAGGCGCGCCAAGAAAACGACAGGAACCTTGCCAAAATGAAATGTACCCTCCAAAGGCCAGAAACGAGTCACATGGGAGCCCTAAAGTAGACCTTCTTAGTGCAACAGCTGATTCATGAACCAGGCACTTATGACGAATATGTCCTGGTCCCTTAGTGGCAAATAGCAAACGGAGATGCTGGTCATGCTCTCCAAACATTATCCTTAATCGATCTGTCACAGCTTCCCCTGGCTTCGATGTCCGCATAGCTTCAACTTGACACCTAGAGAAATGGCTGATCCATCAAGGGAAGCCGTCCAAGTTGCTGTAATTCATAAACATATCTTGTGGCCACGTCGGTATCAACAAAAAACGCAGGGTTCAGGTCTTCTTTCCACACCACCAATGCACAACCACCCATCCGAACCATCTCAAGCACCCATCCATTGAAACCACCACTATTCGTCTCGGTCGAGCTTCCACTTAAATTCTGAAGGCAAACCACCACTTCACATGAGCCAGCTGCCAGCGAAACCTGCAAAAGAACCACTTCCGGGTTGCCCCGGCAGGATGAGCCTCTGGATCCGCCGCTGCCTGCGCGAAAGAGACGGCCCGGTGGGCTGGAAAAACGCCCACTTCCGATGGTAGATGCAAGCCTGGTCGCCTGCGACGGGTTCAAGGAACTGGCTGAGAAAAGCTCAAGACGGTGCCTTCATGTCGCAGTGAGGAAGCTCAGAACATGAACAAACAAGCCGCATCGATTCTCTTTAGTTGCATGGCGCGGCATGAGCAATTCCTCGATCTTGGAGCAGCCCAAGAATGCCAGGGACCCCCCAAGAGCATGTCCCCCAACTTCTTAGCAAAGAAACTCAATCCACAACGAAAGGTGATCTTCACATCGCCCAAGACAACATGAAGCTGCTCCGGAGAAAGAACCAAAAGCCTCCCCTTTTTTAAACAACCCTTCTGGACGGTTTCTATGAATCTCCAGCTGCCTTGGATCCCCATGTTGTTTTCAACAAAACCCGCCTCCCAGTTCCGAGAATAGTAGGTGGCAGTGACCCGAAACCTGGCGAGCGAGGCAGATTCGGAGGCGCAAGCTTCCAGTTTGCAGAGCCAACGGGTGAAAGGGGCCAGCTACATCGGACCCATTGGGGTGCATCGTTTGTTTTTACGGGCACACCCTTTTTTCTGGTTAATTGAAGGAAAATCCAAGGGACAACCAAAAGAGATACATCCAAATGGGGGGTACTCCTTCTAGCATTTTTTGGTGGTGTTCAAGGGAAATCAGAAGAAAACGCAAAAGTCTGAAGTTGCTGCAAAACTAGACACACCCATTTGGCAAAGCCCCGGAACTCGTCCGAACTCGTCTCACCCATTTGCAACCAGGCAAGGGTGACAGCACTGCGGGCGGCGGCAGCTCCGGACGCCTCACGATTGACGAGGCCAAAGCCCAAAGCAGCCGATCTTGACCCCTGGTATGGTAGCAACCACTTCCTTTTTCTGCAGCCACTAGGAAAAACAGCATCAGTGTTTTTCTCGTTATTTTTGTGGTTTTATTTCTAAAAAGGAAAAAACACATGCCAACAACAGCGGAGCTATCGAAAGCCGTTTTCCCATAAGCCCACAAGGCGGTAGTGGAGTAAATCCAGCATGCAAACTACATTCTAGGGCTTCATTGAGCTGAACCCTCGAGCCCAAAGCATGAGCGGACCGGCATGAGGTGCGTGTGATTGCAAAGCACGTTGAACTTAGCTTCTACCAAACTGGTTTTACAATTCTACGGGCGGTCTACGGCCCTCGCGAACAAACTCCCTACTAATCTGGGATAAATTTTGCCATGGCCAGCCCCGGACTCGGATGCTGCGGTGTATTTGGGCGGGCGTGCGCGTAAGACGTGTCTCCAAACCAGGCTTGCCCTCGCCTGTCTGGCTCGCTGAAGTGGGTGTGGATGGGGGGCAATGTGGGCTGAGAAGGCTTCCGTTTCCCGGCAAAAAGGGAAAGAAGGCAGTGCTCCGCAATGTTCGGGTCGGACCTGATAGAAATGAGGAACCGCAAAAAAGATCATTCTAAAATCCATCAGTATGGCTGATATGGAAACCGTGAGAATAAAACACGCAAATTGTCAAACGCCCATGTTGGCAAAATCCTCCTTGGCTCCCATCAAAACCGTCTCTGCAACTCTAAGCTCTTGGCACCACAGAAGGCTGCGCAACCTCCCGTTGGGCTGAAATACTGAAACCCCACGTGCGGCATCGGAACTTGAGTGATCTCGCGCAGCTGAAGCTGCATCCGGTTGCCGTTTAACCAGCTGTGGACGAAATCCATTTTCGCACCACTTGGGATAGGTCCGAAACCCTCCAAAAAAAGGTTGGACAAACCAGCTTCCAACTGTGCGAAGCGGAAAATTCGTGCCCAGCATTACCTTTGAATTCTTGAGCATTGCCAATGCCTCGAGCTCGGACCCGAGCTTTTGGCCAACCCAGAAGCGAGCATTCACCACCACCACTACCACCACCACCATCACCGCCACGATGAGAAAGACAGTTTGCTGGTGCTCAGCATGGAATGAAGGAATGACCTTATAAACCATCCCTTGTGGCTTCCTTTTTAGACGCCTGGGTTCATTTCCACATTCCCTATTGAGCACCAGCAAGAGAAAGAGAGAGAGAGAGAGAAAGAAAGAAAGAGAACAAAACAAAAAAAGAAGAAGAAAAAAAAGGTGGGGGATTTGGAACTCTCTGTTTGCCAGTTTGTTTACTTCCAGTTTAACATAAAAAAAAAGAAAGGGACAAAAAGAAGAAGAAGAAACGGACAGGCGAGACAAAAAAACCTTTCCTACCTGAGTTTCTTCCAAGAACAATTCGGGAAAACACTTTCCTACTTTAGTTTCTTCGAAAAAAATCGGGGAACCCGCCCAAACTGGTGGTTCTCCTTGTCCTCCCCCGTCTCCCTTTTCATCCGCCCCTTCCCGCGAGCCTCGCGGCCCGGCTGGTACCAGGCTTCATGTAGGGCGAGGCCCAAGGGCCGCTGGGCGCGGTGCCGCGCGGGCGAGATCGCGCCGGGGGTGCGTGAAGCCCAAGAACTTCTTCGGCGTGGAAAATCCAGACATAGTTGGTCCGGACGGCTCAGCAATTCAAGCGGGACACCTTGGAAGGGAAAAAAAGTCGGGGTTCGTGAGAGCAGCTACCAACTGGTCCGATGCGGACTTTGTGCATGGGAGCAAAACAGCCACTTTGGAAGCTGCAGCCCAGCCCAATGTCCGTGTCTTTGGGGACTTCCCAAACAGAATGGCCGCAAAACCAGAGGCTCAATGGTCCATGGTCTTACCGCTTCAGAATCTGCCACACGTCACACGAATGTGTCGAACTAGGGGGACCTTGAAAATGCTGGCTTCCCCCTTGGTTTCCCAGCAAATCAATTCACGCCGAAAGGGTACCCTCCAAAAAACAAACAAACTACACACAGATTCGCTGTCAAGTCTGGCGCACCTTGGCCAACGAGGTCACGAGGGCGAAGCTCGGCAAGAAGACCAACCTGCCAACAGGTGAGTCGGAAGGGAAGACAGTCCTAACAACAGGCGGGCAAAAGCAAGTTCTCTTCTTGGCTGGAATTAGGACACCAGCAAGAAACGATATTGTGTTTGCCAGGTTCGAGGGAAACAAAGGGGAGCCCAAAAAAGAAAAAAAGAAGAAAAAAAAAAGCCGAAAAGGGGAGCTAATTCTGGGGAAGTCTTGTGTTTGGCAACAGTGCCTCCTCTCCAAGTAGATTGTTCAGGGGGTGGCTGTGCCAGCATGGGCGTAAAAGTCGGTCTATTGTTCCGCAGGCAGGTGGGAATTTACACAAGGGCTCCTTGCCAAGATCACAGAAGTCAAGCAACTCTCTCACCCGACTCCCCAATTGTGGAATAGGCATTGGCACTCACTCACGATGAAATTTACGGGTGTGTCTTTCTGGGGGCGCCCATGTTTGGTGGTTCTAAAGGAAAACCAAAAGGAACGCCACCAATTTCTGGGTACCAAAAAAAGACACCCGCAAATTTTGCCGTGAATTTGCACCCCAATTAGGTCCACGATGGTCCACGCCAAGTGACCAGGCTGAAAAGAACCGGCCAGGCGTGCCAGGGCCAAATGGAGAGTCGCAGTCTTTGAGCGCACCTGATCGGCGGCAAGTCCGAAAGAGGCAATGAAGGACTGATCTCAACAAAAGGGGAAACAGCTTGTTTGGTATTTTTTTGAGGATACCTTTTTGCTGCTGTTTGCTTTGAGGCTACATGTTTGGGGCTGTTTGAGGATGCCTTTTCGGGGCTTGATGCAAAGGAAACCTTAAAGGAAACCACCCATGTCGATCGCCTAGAGCCCGTAGTTGTTGTGTGTAAGCCTGGGGACAGCAGTCCGATTATTGGCGAAGCAGGTCCGAGGCGAACGCAGAAGCTCCTAACTGGCAGAAAGACCTGTCGCATCGGCCTGGGTCTTGCACCCCTTTTTAGAGGAAGCAAACATTTTAGGGGACCTCTAGAAACACCCAGCTCCTGTTTGCAAGGAGAACGGGGCAAACCCCCAACTTGACACATTGCTTGGGCTTCTTCAGCAAACTAGCATGGAACACGGAGAAGACAAAAAACATGTTTAAAGGACTCACGTGTTGGTGGACCCCATTATTGGGTTTCTTCTGTTAATTTCTGGGATGTATTTGCCGGGTCCAAAACGCATCTCTGCCTCACTGATCCCGAGGTTGGTGTGAAAGGAGGTTCCGAACCTCAGCGATGAGAAAACGGCGTTGGGCGCGCTAGGCACCCCGAAGCCGTCCAACTCAACCAGCAAAGCGCCGCTTGTTTGTTTGAGACGCACCGTCCAGAGACATTGCTCTTCCTATGAGGAGGATTGGTTTGGCACGAAAAATTCACGGGAGAAACAGACAGAATAGGACACCATGAATCCATGAAAACTAAGACCCTGGTTCAGCTAAACAGACGCCCTTGTCAAGGTCTCCGTATCCGAGAGCCAGGCACAGGTGGTTGTCCAGGGTGTATGCGATATTGTACCTGCCCGTGCTTCCCCTTTGGCAATGTTCACCGCCCGGCCTCAAAGAAAGGTGACTGAAGCCTTGAAGATCTTCCATTTGCTTGTTCGCCGCGCGGGGGAAAAACAAAAAGCACAACTTCCAATCGTGAAATCGATTCCCTTTAGAACCAAGAAGGCAAAACATGTAAACCAAAAAATAAAACAAAGTGAAGCAAGTGGAAGAGATGGGTCCAACACCTAGCCTTCTCCACGAAAAGGACACCCCATGGAACCCATCCGATGCAAAAAATGGAGCACATGGAGATGAAGCTCGCCACCCCGAGCCCCAGCCCGGAAAGCACCACCTCGAGACTCGGGAGTCCAGGCGGTCGCCGAAAGCCCAAAACGCGGGTACCCAAAATTGACTCAGTGACTCCCATATGTTTCCCACTTGAGTGGATTGGTCAGGCAAACTTTAAAACACGGACCAAATTTTCGGTTTACCAATGATCTACCCAAAGAGTTGTAAGTTCGAAACGGAACTCAGGAAGTGAGAGGAAGCCACCATAGGAAAGCCCCCACACACCAAAATGACGCCGGTTTTTCCTTTGGGTTTCCCTTTAAAACCAACCAAAAGGTTGGGCCCTTTCTCTGTGCCAAGGTGCCCAGGTCAGCATCACGAGCTTCCGCCGGTCCGTCATTGAGAGGATGCCTGTCGAGACCAAAGGAAAAATCAGAGAGCTGAAGGCGAAAGCCCGTGATCCGATGAATGAGCAAGCGTAACAGGGATTCGGCAAAAAACCCTCATGAACTGCGGTTGCCAGTTTGAAAGCCACTTGCCAAGCACAGTTTCCAATGTTGGAAACTTGTTAGAAGCTGAGTTATTAAACAAAAGAGAGCTTTTTGTCAAACTTCGGTTTTGTTCGGACAAAATATGCTGGCGAATACACCCCAACAGAGGGACATGACATAGATATCTGCTCCACGTAAATACGTTTGCCCCGGTTGTGAGACATCTGCGGCTTGGAAAAGCCAACGTATGCATTTGGGAGGCCGACAAAGAGCATGCAGCTTGACTCCGTAAGGGTTTGTTTCTGTTCATCAATGTTGTAAACATGTAAACAACCCTAAACTCAATCATCTCACATGTTCCTCGCAGGGCATCACCAATGCAACAGTTCAGGATGAGTGTGTCCAGAGGTCAACAAACAAGCGTGGCAAGAGCCTCATCCAGTGCTCACTCAGAGGCGTACATGCTTGGTGCTTGCCGCAAACGCCCGTGGATGAATTTCAGGATGTGGGAGTTGATCAAAAGGTCCTTTACACGGGATGAGCATTGGGGAGAACTGCTAAGCAAATGATATTTCCCACTAAATGGGAAAAGTTACCCGTGGTCATTTGGAGCCTGAACGGAATATTGATCAACCCCCAATAAACTTCAGGCCTCAATCCTGCCCCCTGGAGGCCCCCGCACGCTGGCAAGACGAGGAGAACCACCAAGATGATGACGCCCTGTCGAGATCTGTGGTTGCTAGGTTCGGCACGTGCTCGGTCCGCCTACGACTGCTGTCAAGGCGTCAAACCCTCTCGAAGGGCCCAGCCTCTTGCTGGACTGTCAAAGCCAAACCCAGTGCAGCCGAATCGAGTGCTCATGTGAGGGCTTGGAAGGGTCCAAAGTACGACACGCATCTTCAGCACCCATTGCTTTCCCCACCCGTGACCCCAACCTTAGACTCGACCCTGGGCTCGGCTCCATCCCCGGTGCCTCCAGGCCCCAGCAGGGCCAAAAAGCCGCCTTCGCAGAACGGCAAAACTCGGGCTTCCTTCGTGAAGGTCTTGGGCCATGCTCAAATTTGTCAAATGCTCAGAAAGTGGTTCGTCAAAGAGAGGGGGGGAACGTTGCCGAGCTTTCTGAAGCGTTGCTTCTTTTGATGGGCGTTCGATCGCTATCCAAAACCCATACCTGAACAAGATCACTTGACCTGGGGGTTCTCTGATTGTTCCAGCTTTATCAGCCGGCCAAAGGAGGTCAGGGGAAAAGCAGGTCTTGGTCCGGCACTTGAGCACAGTTCATCGGTTGGCTGGAAACAAATCAAGACATGAACTATTGGAACACGGAAGTTGGAATGACATTAGTTCGAAAAGTATGCAACATAGACAAACGAAACGTCCGCCAGCTCGTACGAAGATTCCCGTGACTGCCTCCCAGTCATAGAGGACGCTGGCCGAGTTGTCTACCTGCCAACTTGGCATTGGATAAGCAGAAACATATGTATGAGAGTATCAAAAGTCCAAGCATAAATCTGCATAAGCCAAATGAAAGTGGAACTTTCTGTGGAAGGTCTGGGGAGATGCTCGCTTATTATTCACGCGAGTAGCATTTGCCGGCACAACTACAAACTCAGCATCCTATTGCTAGGCAAACTTGCCTTGAGAAAATGACATAGCTTCGCTTTCAACTCGGGCCCAACCACTCACGGGCACACACACACACACGTGTATACATATACATCCCTATTCTCACGCCTTGCCAAAAAGTAGGCAAGAAGCCGTCCTTCGTGAAGCCTACCTTCCCTTCAAAAGGCTGTCAACTTGATTATAAAGGAACGCGGGATGCCTCTGCTAGTCAGCCACATCAGAGGGATCAATTTGCAAGGCAAGAGTCACGCATTCTTTGACCATGTCACCAATGGGACAAGCCGAACCATGCCAATGAACGAGAAGTGTATCTCATTCACTGGTCCATCTCGGGGAACTTGTCCAAATCTGCCCTGCAAACACCAAGGCTGCGACACCCCGCTACACGCATGCTACATGCATGACACCATTCACCCGTTAGCCCACCACAATCAGCTCTAGTCACCAGCTCGCCGGCCTTCATTGAGATGGACACCACCAGAACGAAGCAAAGGAACCGGCCAAGGTCGGAGAAGAGGCTGCTCACCACGTTGCAGCCCTGCGCTTAAGTCAAAATGCCAGTTCGCTCCTGTGTGCTGTTGGATCCCGGTGAGAAAAAAAAGAGTTGAAAGGGGGGTGTTCAAGTCGACTGGCACAGCTGCACCGCCTGCTGAAAGCTTTGATGTCTTGAACATGCGTTTGCCGATCTCCCATCCACGCGCCTCTGCGCGATCCGTGTCCTGCACGGGATCGGGGCAGGGAAAGCCGGCTTGGAAAAGAAAAGCCGGCCATTGATCCAGCAAAGGCTTGCGTGCAAAGCTTCTACACGTTTGGGGTGCCGAGGATCCCCAGTGCATTTGTCTTTAATCAGCCAAGAACGGTCGTAGATGTGACTTGGGGTACGGATTGGGGCGAATTTGGGGCATTTGAGGTCCAAACCCGAGCTCAAATGCTCACCTTCAAAAGGATCCGCAATCCATGCGGCTAAGCTGGGAAGTGATTTGACTACGTGGCCATGTTGTACCTTTTGTTGGTTGGTTTTAAAGGAAAACCGAAGCCATTTGATGGTCGCCCGATTTTGACAAATACCCACACAGACACCTCTCAAGGGTCTATTGATATCTTCTCTCGCCGTTGCCAAGGCTTGTGAGCTGTCCTTTTCGCCGAGGAAAACACACACGTGACCGCACATGTGAGCCAGCGAAGGTCTTGTTTCACTGCTAGAACCTCCCAATCGGAAGGTGCGTTCCTCTACAGGGACGAAGTGGCCCAGGACGAAGTGCAGCATGTACCCGATGGCGTACCTTCAGCGGCTGGAGCTGCATAGCCCTACTGTCGACCTCGGATTAATCAACCAAACCAGATGGATGGGTGCTTCCCAAAGAAGTGAAGGTTCCCCTCCAAAACGGGACACGCCCAATTCAATTCATCAACTGGGGGATTGATCTATCCTGGGTTGCTGGTACACAGGACCCCAACAGCAAACCGTGCCGCGCCCTACCACGGAGCATGGATGAAACCCATCGGGCCTGCGATTTGTAAGTCACATGGCTCGAGCACGAACAGAAGCCCCAGCGGCCGGAAACTGTGTCCCAGCCCGTTCTTAAAACAACCAGGAAACTAAGTGTTCTTGGTATATTGTCTCAAAGAAGAACCCGCAAGGTCGTTGGGTTCCTTGTGGCTTCCTACCAACCACAGGAAAAGTCCCAAAAACCGACGCCAGTTTTTGTTACCAGCCCATAGCAAGCGCTGGGCGGCGGGCGGCAGCATTACGACCTTCAGAGTCAAATACTTGCGGATTCCACGGAACATCAGGTAGCAGCAGAGCAGCACCTGCAAGGGGCATGTGTCAAAGTTGACCCCATTCCCTCAAACAGGAAAAGAGGGGTGTTTCGCAAAATAGGCGAGCAAGAATGCAGGCTGTCTTTTGGTTTTTCTTTAAAACTGATGTTTCTGCCCACATCAAGATCTCAACACGGTGACACAGCTCGAGGTACGAGCTGAAACCTCTGTTTTTGTTGCGCATACTCGGCACTCGAGTCTTGGAATGTGGCCAAAAATGATGGGGTGCCTCTCCTCGGTATTACAATCCACAATCTTTCACCGCTTGAGGTGAGCCACGCCAAAAATCCCACGGCGCCAGTGGGCCTCTCAGAAGGACCGTGCGGCTGTGAAAAACCTATGGACTGCATATGATTCCAATATGTATGTGCAAGGGGTGTAAATGGAAGGTTTGACTTTGGTTTGCCTGTAAAGTTTTAAAGATTGTGACAAATCACAAAGCACGCCCGCACCCAGATGAGTTGACGCGCACGAACAAGGACATCTAAGAGGGTCAGCAGCCAGCCTTGTAACTAAACTCCGTGACTATCATGAGGCAGTACCTGCATGGCACGGGCGGCAAGAGGCCGCAAATCTCCTCCCTGAACCACCTGGTGCAGCTGAAGAAACTGCGTGGGCACAAATGTTGACCCATGTTTCCTGGAACCAAAGACATGCACTGTAAAGATGAAACCCATGTCCATATGAAACCTCAAGAAAGGTTTCCATGAAGTGAGACACCAACCAAATGCAAAGGGCCATGAGTCTCCCACGGGATGTCCCATGGCCATTGATTAGCCAACTGGGTGTTAGGCCATTCTCAGTGTGCTATAGCCGGCGGGCGGTCCCAACATTGATCTGGACTACCAAACTTTTTGCCCGCCGCAGACCTGTACAGAGTAGCCCACACTCGCAGGTGCCGGGGACGTGAACCCCAAGCCGACGAAGCAAAAATGCAGCTCGACTGCGTGCACTGACCAGCTGCTCTAACCTAACTGACCTACCGTCAAACAACTCAAGCCCTGACTTGGCGATTGCTTCTGCCCGAAGGCTAGAAGGACTGCGCAGTTCCCGTGGACGTGTGTTGAGCAAACCATGCAAGCAAGGAAGAAGGACAGCAAGCGAGAAAACAAACAAACATGCAATCACCAATCTGAACTCTGATCAAGATCCTAACTGCCAGTGACTTTGCTTCATCACACAGTGGATCTATGTGGTACCCTATACAGTATCATTGTGGCTGCTAAGAATTCGTGTATCAGTGTATCAAACCAGCCAATACAGGCTGCACACACACACACACACACACACACACACACACACACACACACACACACACACACACACACACACACACACACACACACACACACACACACACAAAACACACACAAAACACACACAAAACACACACAAAACACACACAAAACACACACAAAACACACACAAAACACACACAAAACACACACAAAACACACACAAAACACACTCAAAACACACACAAAACACACACAAAACACACACAAAACACACACAAAACACACACAAAACACACACAAAACACACACAAAACACACACAAAACACACACAAAACACACACACACACACACACACACACACTCGCACGCCGCCACTCGTGCAAGATCTCCAAAGAATTGGTGTTAACCCAACATCAACGCCGATGATGGCCATGCTATGTCAATCCTCGCAAATTATGGTTTGGCGACAACAGTTGTCTGGGCTCCTCAGGGCTAGCGGAATTCCGGGCTGCTCAGACGGGTTGCCTCAAAACGCGGCGAATTTTTGGGCCTCAGCCGTAGGCTGCGATCCATTCCTTTGCTCAACTTGCAGTGCGTCCCGCTGGTTCCAGCCCAGCTCCAATGATACAAACAACTAGTCCGGGTTGCCACAAAGCGGCCCTGAGTTGTACGTGACCAACAAGGCAGACAAGTGACACCAACAAGGCAGACAAGTGACTCAAACATACTCAAGCCTCCCTCAAGGGTGACATTGCTCGTGAGCCTCAAGCACTCAGGCCATTGGATCTAAGCCAGCTGCTAGCCACTCCTCCAAGCCTCTCGAGCCTGACTGGATGTCAGGCTGACCATCCCGCTATGGCAGGGCATGACAGAGTAAATTACAAGACTGTAATTGCAAACCAAAAATAACGGAACCCTCCTGGTAAAGGATCTTGAGAAGGCTCTGCGATTGAACAGCAGGGGTGCTCGATAGAATTTGCCAGGACAGGATCATTCAAACAAGTCCTCAACGCCCTCAAAGAGTCTCGCCTCTTCGCGCGCACGTGACGACGTCCCGTCTGTTTGGTCTTCAACGAGCATGATAGCAGGCATGAAAATGCAACTTCCGACCGCTCACCTTCTTGCTCTTCACACTCAGGATCTGGGTTTTAGACTGCCGATGGACCAGCAGCCGGAGAATCATGGGGGGGGGGGGGAACCTTTCACCCCGCACCTCCTCTGTCAGCTGGTTGTTGAACTGCCGGTATCTTGACTGCATAGCGGCCTCGTTTGCGCAGCCTAAAGATAGATGCATTCCAGTCAAGGCAGAGACACTTTGGGGGACTGGCAAGGAACACATCTTGAGAGCTTTCCCCAGGCACCGCCATCTCAGAAATGAACATCGGTTGACAAGAGATGGGATAGCCGGAATCACCCACCACCACTCAAAAAAAGTGAGTCTGTGGCACACAAAATGGCATAATCCTTACGATCCAGCGGTCATAGGCAGCTTCAAGTGATCTTTCATGATTCATGGCTGCTGATATGAGCAGCCATTTGGACGGGTCGCTCGTTCTGACACACGAAACTTGCACAGGCCAACATGTCTTATCTGTGATGGAGTCTACACGAATGTGCCAGGGAATGGCTGAAATTGGCCAATCGAGATGCTGAGACACCTCGGCGGGGCGGGTCCGTTATACCCAAGGTCCGATAGTCCCCCACAGTAATTTCGCTCAACATGCTCTTGACATGTCATGAAGATCAGGCCCTCGAAATGCTGATTCCAAGAAAAAGTTCCTCATGATCATACAGCCGCTTCGGGCACGAGATGGAAGTTCGTTCGTGGTCTCACGTTTGAGCTCGTCTTGATCAGAAAAACATGTTGCTAAAAACTTTGGTCAATGAGCAGAATCAAGGACACTTGGGAGGAGCGCAGAGTTGCTTGTTCATTTCCACGGATGAAGCAAGGTCTTGGACTTTTGATCATATGCTGGGTGGGACCCAATCTACTGAGCACGGGTGCGTCTCATTTATGTTTGTTGCAATCGTTGTTTTTACACACAAAGAAACAGTTCTTGCATGCTGGCGGTTCCCAACCCGAGATGTCGGAGAACATGTGCAATGTGTGCTCTTTTTCAGCTCGCCTTGCTGCAGTCAAGACTTTGGACTGAGCCTGTGAGCCGCCCAGAACCGCCAGAACCGCCTAAAGCGGACTCGCTTCCATCGGCTTGCCAGGGCAAGCCCGGCCCTTTTTGAAATCCATATGCGCCACGGTCAACACTTAATTTTGTGTCCTATGGTCATGGTTCCCTTAGCTGGAATCATTATGGATATTTGGATGACCATCCCTGTTAATCCCAAGTACAGGAACTGGGCTTTTCACCATGGCGCTTATTTTGACCTATGTTGACACCCGGCAAAAAGAAATAAGCACATGCCTTCCGCACGCGTGTCGTTTTTTGTTCGCTTCAGGCGACCCCCACCTTCCGGACCTCCCAAGAGTTCTCGTAGCGGTGGGCTTTCCGGAACCTCCTGCGCCGGGCATTGGGCTGACAGAGCTCCTCGGCGGTAGCGCCCAGCGCGCAAAGCGAGCAAGGCTCCCGGGATGGGTATGGGTCAAAATTCAACCACCAGGAATTAGACCACAGGGTTACTCCATGTTTACATTTAGCAGGGGTCCATTTTGGGGATACCCTATTTTTGACCCACAGCCAAATGATGTTAATCCATATTAATGAACCAAGCTTTTGAAATTCATAGGGGGGTGGTTTTGGCCCCTGCAAAAGTGGTCTGATTCCTCACATTTCACCTGGGACACCCTCCTATTTGTAAACTGGCAACATTAGGCAATGCCCCGTTGCCTGGGTGCTAGCTTTGCGCCAAAATGAAAACCTCCATGCCTACCGGAACAGCGAATCTAAGCTTGGTGAGTCTCTCTCTTGGCCAAACATTTAAGACCATGTGGTAACGTTGATGCTATATCTTCCACTGCTGAATGACAATACTCAAAGACTTACCCCGCTGACCCCCAGCACTTGAGCCTTGCATAGAGCTTACTAATCCACCCTTAAACTGTGTCTTATCCTTGAGGGGTATGTTCCATGAGTCTGGTGGTACAACCTTTGAAAGCGTGAATGTTGCTGCGCCTAGACTCCTAGTCAACATGGTTGTGTGAGTTTTCAAGGATACCCATTTTTGGTGGGCTTTAAAGGGAAACCAACAGGAAAACCACCTGAGCGGTGACCGAAATCTGAAGGACAAAAGGTCATAATATGGGACAACGGGTTTTTCTTAAACATGTTGCTTCCTACAGAAAATAAGGGATTTCTGAATACAAAGCTTTGCTTACGCGTTCCCGGTCGCAGCTGCGGATGCAGCTGCGGATTCGGCGAGTGGGCATTCCTCCAAATCACTTTTAGTCTCTTCACAGCTCTTCGTTTTGCTTTTGTGTCCTCACAAAGGGGCCTGGAAAATGTGAAGCTAGCACCCATGGGGTGCAGGGGTTCTATCTTTTGCCTCCAGGAACCCCAGCGCCAAGAAAACAAATCATGTTTCTTACTTCCAGAAACCTGCGCCAGAGAACGACGTTTTTGGGCCAAACAACTCGCTGCTTGTTTTTCCATTTTGTTGGTTTGCTTTTGGTGTCCCTTCTGTATTGGCTCGCGTTGGGGCGCAATACACAAAACGATATGTTTGGCCCAAACATGCGTTCTCGCAAGTTGCGCTGTTCACCCGGGGCCACCAAAACAAAACAGCAAGTTGTTTGAGCAGTTTGAGCCAAACAATTCGTGTTGATTCTTCAATTTGTTCGCCATCTGTGAAGCTTGCAAGTGAGTCAGGCTGGTGCGGTGGGCGCTCGGCACGCAAGAACAATTCAACGCCACGAGAACAAACAAAATGCAGATCAGAGCTTCTGTGCAATATGTTCCGCATAAGCTTCATGATTGGAGTTAGGCCCAGTTATAGAATGTATATTGTATTGTTTGCTTCACTTGGAGTCACTGGTAAAATGGAAAAGGAACCCTAAGTCTACCCCACGCTTCCGCAAGCTTCCGTGCCCTGAACCAATCCTTCCGCGGAATCCCATTTTGGCACCCCCAAGACTAAGTTTCTTCATAGTATTGTTGATCGCCGTAACCTTTTTGGGGTGTCCACTGCAAAAAGAAAAAAACACACATTGATTGCTGACAGAATGTTACAGCCACCACTCGAGCATTGCGAAGTGCACGTCAAAGTATCAAAACAATTGTACGCATACTTCCCGAGGATGGCTAAGCTCGCCTAGTAGTCGGATACCAAGAGCACGCCTCTTATTGGGAAGCAGCCTGGTTGATCAAAGTCTGTTTTTGGTGCCTGCAACGATCAAATCATTGTAGCAACGGTTCCCTCAATCGGAATCCCCGGAATATATAACAAGTTCTTAAGCTGGATGTTCAACACTGTTTGGACCAACTGATTAGATTTCTTGCCTGCAACTAACAAACAAAACAACCCAAACGATTGCCCTCCTTTGTACGCGCCACGCATGTATGTGTATATCCATGTGTATATATATATATATATATATGGTGAAGGAGCACATCTGGCTCCCAATATATCGTGAAGGAAGACATCTAGCTCCCAATATGCCTACAAAAACACATCTAGCTCCCAGCTTCCCTGCACAAATCGTCCCTTTGGTTTGGAACCAGAAGCAATTCGGCCCGAGTAACAGTCACAGGTCAGCATACAAATCGGGGAGATGTCCCAGGAAACGGGTTGGCCACAATGGCTCCATGTGCCACCTGATTGTTGCCCACAGTGGGCTGGGAGCTTCCATGAACGCCAAGGCCAACATGCCCTGGCTCATGTCTCCAGAGCAGCGCAATCACTGGCTCCCCAATACAAAAGGACTCTCCAAACCTTACTGGTCAAGCGCCAAATCAGTCCATGGTTTCTGCAAGTTTCCTGGAACCATCTCCACCCGCTGGATGGAATCGGATAGACCGCAGCCGTTCGAACAAACAGTCAAACTAATGGACATAGCCCGCTTCAGTTTCCATGTAGCTGTTGGGATTAGAATTAGAGTATGCAGGATGCGGATGCACATTAAGATTTCTGAAGAAACATGCACCATTCTGGATGTGGTCAAGTGGCCATGCATAAGAACATGGCCACATCAGGCGACTTGAAGTAGCAGAGGTGGCTGGGGATGGCTTGCAGCAATGCTCCTGGCTGGCAAGTGGCAGCCAGACAATTCGCCAGTACTCGGAAGACCGATCCAGCGTGTGTGACGTGGCTATGAGATTGCTCCCAGCAAACCAAACACCAAGGACGTGGGCAACTTTTTCGCTGTCCAGCAATCCCGTCTTTCAATGATTGCAGCATCAGGCAGGAACTCTGCCTGAAAACCACGGACGGCGTGCGCCGGATGTGCAAATGGAACAAACCCAGAAAGCAAGCAGTAAACATGGGCAACTAAAAGAACTCTGCGGCGGATAGCCCTCCAAGCATGGTGTGCCTTGTGCTCTTCGCTAAGAAGGCGCTGCGAGTGAGTTCCCCCGTTTGATGCCAGAGCCACATTGAAATATGTGTGTGTGTCCCCTCATGCTGTCAGAACAATGAGGGAGTGCGGTGCTACCCCAACTGAGTGTAAAGTAAAGTGTCAGAATCGGCCCAACTGATTGATCTCACTGGAAACCTTGGCCAACAGCAGGGCCCTCTCCTGCATCGCTCACAGAAAGCAATGTTTGATGATCACACCACTATCCCAATCGCCAACGCTGTTTGTGGGACGCTCGACTTGAAAACCAACAAGACTAGGGGAAAAAAAAAGAAAGAAACTGGAACCTGAGGGTGTGCCATTCTTTGCAATCCTTGACAAAACAATGACGATAGATGCCCAATTCCAGACTTCAGCCAGAATTCCGGACAAATCCAGTAGTGTCCATTTTTTCTCTACCCAAAACCACACCTAAAACCACTCGGCAGTCCTGCCGTGCTGGTCATCGACTCCTCCTGCAGCATCCAGTCGATCCGGTTGCCGCCATTGAGGCGCGGAGGGCTTGCAGTTGGGCTCCCTGCGGCCGACTCCTCAACGTGGGGCTCTGGACGTATCCTTAAACGCAGGGAAGCAAACCAAACTTCACCAAACCTGATCAAAGCTCAATGGACCACTTTCATTTTCTTGATGCAAACCACAATCGCTGCCCATGCGGCATCCCTATCAGCTCCGTTTTCCTTTTGGCTTCCCGAAACCCATCCCGAACAGGGCAACATATGGGTGGCGCGTCTTTTTCAAGGTTGGACCCCCCCCAAAATAGATCTCGGATTTCCTTTCAGCTTCTCTTTGCCACCAAAAAACTGAGCTGTCCTCAGATCCCCTGCTAAAAGCTCAACTTTTAGAGGGCTAAATGGAAACCCTAGACCCTCAAAGCCTAAAAACCTTTCTGGAAACGGATGGCTGGGGCCCACCAAGAAAACAGGTACCGCCTCACAAAGCGGTTGCTTTTGTTACAGAAAACACACACACAGGCCACCCCATCTTGTGGCGCCCATGAGCCGTCGAGCTCGAGGTCGAGGTCCGTCCTCCAGGCCAACCCAGCGCCAGAACTCCGAGCCCACAGCCGCCGCCGGGATCAGCGCCGGCGGGGTCTGGCGCAGGCTGCGGTCCAGGAGAGGCTCCAGGCGGTAGGCCACCGGGTCCAAGGGGTGGAAGATGTTGTAAAACCTACAGAGAGGAGAGCAAAGGAAAGGAAATTGGCTCGTTGGTTGGTTGGTTGGTTGGTTGGTTGGCTGGCCGGCCGGCTGGCTGGCTGGTTGGTTGAATTCAGCTTTGTTCTTTGGTTTCATCTTTGAACCTCACCTCGTCCGGTGAAAAGACATGTTGGATACATGGGGGGGGTGCCTTTTTGAGGA
>CAUJNA010000447.1:1071055-1153555 GCA_963377175.1 Effrenium voratum
CTCGAAGACGAAAACAAATCTGCAAAGAGAGGTCCAAAGGACAATAGGTGGGTGGCACCCCCAAAACGGGTGGTATTCCTTTTGGCTTCCCTGTAAAACCATCCAACAAAGGGGCTCCCAAAAAAAGACACACCCAGGTACCCAAGAGACAGTGAGAATGCAAGACTTGCTTGGAAGGAACAAAAGAGGGAGGAGCATACCTGTCATTAACTTTGGTTATATACCCTCCCTCCAACAATCATGGAAGCTGTGTCTTGCCAGTGGTTGAAAATGGCCCCGCCAATTCCGTTGTTGCTAGAGCGCGCCAGGGTCAGTCGTGCCAAGATTCATCGCGAGCCATTCCAGCAATGCCCTTTCAAGTGCCTTTCTTATGTATGTGCAGCCTTCTATCTGAACACATGCCCAGCTGCTTGCATGTGTACAATCACAGAACAGCACCATCACACCCCGCTAAAGGATGTCAAGGGAGGAGCAACTGTGTTGCTGTACCAAACCACCAGCTGAAAAAGACCCGCCTTCCTCGTGAATCGGGCAAATGAATGATGCTTGCGTGCGTTTTCTCCGGAAAGGGCTCCCGAGGTCCTTCAAAAACGGAACTTCAAGGGCTTCCAGCAGATGAGATCCAGCCACAACAGCGGCAGATTTACGGTGTCCGCTGGCCAACCTTTGGCATCCAGCGCGACACATGTAACACCACAATTCTGCCGGGCACAGAATGGACAATGCCGGACCTGAAACTCACTCCGCAGAACAAGCACCTGGGCAACTTTCATGGAAAAGAACATATCTGGGGCGCATACATGGGTGATACATGGGTGTCTCGTATTTTAGTGGACTCCCCAAAATGATGCTTTTCCTTTTGGTTTCCGTTTAAAGCCACAAAATCTTGGTACCCTCAAAAAGACACACACCCACATGCTCAATTCCAGGAAAGCATTGTCCCTTTTCGACTGGCGAGTCTTGTGAGTTGCAGGGTTTGCCTTTGGAGGGCCCTTGACAAGCGTAAGAACACTGTGGGAAAGGCGTCTGAAGCCATGGAGTACTTTTTTTTGGAGCAGATTTGCCCGCCGCCCCACGATTTCTCTATCTATGCCAGGAAGCTGTTTGATCCTCGCCACCATTTCCTCCAGCTTCACGTGGATGGTACCCAGCAGCTTGCCACGGTTTTGCATGTAGAAGATGGCGTCGCTGATGGCGCAGTTCCTTGGCCCACGGGAGCCCCCGACGAATACGTCGAAGCCCCGCATGTGGACGAGTCAGAGGAAACCCCACCCGCTGGGAGGTCCTGGCCTTTCAGGGGAGTACAACTTATATTTGGATACATCCAAAAACATGTATGAAGTCACACCCTTCATGTTCAGTGATGGTCCACCTGCATTCCAGTAGGTGCAAGGCTGGCCATGAATAGACCTATCCAAACATTTCACATGAGCTGTGATTTGTGTGTATATACATGTATATATATATATACGTATACAAATGTAGGCGAAAAAGTGAATCGGGTGATTGATTCAGCTAAATAAAATTGAACACAATGGAAACATGAGCGTGCTTTGATGATTTGAGCGTTGGTTGACATTCTTGAAAAAATGAAACAACCATGTATCCGCCGACCCCTTCTTGCCAAAAGGGGAGGCGTGCCGGCTGGCAACACAATTCCGTTGTATGTTGCTGGGGATGCGCAATCATAATCATAACCATCATCATCAACCATAATCCTCGAGGTCGTCATCATTGCCTTATGTGAGGCTGGGCCGCCGCTATCATGTTCGTCTATGGGCTTACAACGTGTTATACGGCCTCGCTGGTGATGCTGAGAATTCGTAATCATGATCATCATCCCCCTCATCGTCAGCATCGTCAACATCATCATCATCATCATCATCATCATCATCGTCGCCATCATGATGGCCATCATGATCATCATGATCATCATCATCATCGGTCGTCGTCGTCATCGTCGCTAGCTGGCGAAAATATGCAGCAAAACGGCTGCATTGGCAGCATCGCCGACGTAATCGGGAGCCCCTGTTTCGCGCATCGCTTGCATCCCCTGCATCACCCGCATTATACACTGTGTTCCAGGCCAGCCTTCCCCGTGACGGGGAGCACAGGCCACATCCATCCATCCATCCATCCATCCATCCATCCATCCATCCATCCATCCATCCATCCATCCATCCATCCATCCATCCATCCATCCATCCATCCATCCATCCATCCATGGTGAGCCTCACTGGCATGCGCGACTGGCACGCGGAGCGAGAAAATGTATCACATGTGATATATAGAACCTACAGCGAAATGCCCATATTTGGGGGGGGGAGCCCTCTCTCAGTTGCAGTTCACTGGGCTAAAGGGGTCTGATTCAGTCGGTCCGAGTTTTCTCGGCCTTCGCATTCCGAGGCGCGCCACATCCCGCAGCATCCCCAGAGACGGCAAGGTGATGTCCTCCAAACGGGCATCCATGTCCTCCGAGTGGAGGCTCTCCCACCACTCCAGCGGGATCACGTCACAGCGCACCACCGGCCGCCCGTCCTCGGGTTGCCGGGGGGGGCGTGAGTCTTTCGGCGGTTCGACGAAGACAGGCGCTTGACCCTGCGGCTTGGCTTGGATTCTCCTTGGCCTTGGCCCATTTTGCCAACATGGGCCTTCTCCTCCCAACATGGAACAGATTCACGAACCTTCTCCCTGCACCAGAAAGTTGTATGATCCTGGACACTGGATCGGGGGGCCTCCGTGGAAGCTCGTCGCATAAAAGGCGTGCGCTGCTGGAAAAACCCTACTTGGTATCTAGAAGAACCAGTGCATTAAAAAGAAAGGACACATGGCTTCCTCTCGGAGTCAACAAATATATGCAGCACATGTCTGCTTCTGGTCAGGTAGCATCACAGCTTGAACAGCTCATGTCAAATGTACGAAAACTGGACCAACTTCAAAGCCTTTTTCCGGCCTGTGGGTCTTTTGAACAACTGATCAACGGTCGAGCATTTCAGAAACTTTATCTTGGGACCGAAACCCGTTTCGTGCACCGGAGGCCCGGTAAAAGCCTGCAATGGACCTACTCCAGCGCAATGGACCTGCTTCTTGACCTGCCATGCCGATCGAATCCGCTACAAAAGCTGGCCTGCAGCTTTCCGAATATCTGCCTTAAGCTACTGCAAGCTATGTCGTAGTATATTCCCAGCTGGACCATGTGACAGAGCCAGGCTTCCGGTAAAGGAGGCAAACAATTCTCAGCTCTTCAAAGCCGCAGGTCCTGCCAGAAATCCGCGTCAATCTTCGAGGAAGCTGGCAGAACCGCCGTGTTTGAAAAGACTTTCTTGAGGGCTGTCCATGTGTTCAAAGGAACACAAGGCCCCCCACACTGGTGTGTTTTTGCGCTGCAAGGTTCATCTGTCATGGACAACCCTTGCTTCCCTGAAAAATAATTCGCAACGGATCTGGTGGCTAGCCGAATCGGCGAGGGGCATAGACACCACAACTTAACCAGTCTTCTGAAAACGATTCAGTCTCAGTGGGTGCAAATATGTCCAAGATATGTAACAATCTAACACAGCAAGACCAAAAAACATGCACTGCCCACCAGGCGTGGCGTCAGCTTGTTGGTTCCAGATTACACGGGAGGCAGGTTGGTCCCAAGAACCGACAACTCTTCTCCCGAGCCTGACCCGTTTGAAGGGGGGCACGCCGAACAGCAAGCCGGAGCGCCGCAAGACAAGAAAATGAGCTCCTTCCAAGCATGAGCACAGCCCAAGATGCCACAGCCCGCCCCAACAAACCCGCAGCGATACCCCCGTTTTGTCTTTTTGCATCGAAATGATTTCTTGAACGAGTCGTGTTATTCTGTGGACCCCCGAAATGGACATCGGTCTTCCTGATTGAACCCCCAACAAATTAAGCTCAAAAAAGACACGCCAACATCTACCCCATGTCGCTGGTCACAGGTCACCTGCGGTTTGCTTGCATCTGAAACTCAAGTCAAGAGGCGCCCTCAAAAAACCACAGGCCCATGTCCGAACAAACCCAGCGACCTCTCTCCAGTGAATGCCGAGCGGCTTCCGGGGGCTCCCAGGCAGTCCCGGTCTTGGTGTATCCGGCCAGGAGCAGCCTGACTTATATTATATATATATATACACACATATGTATGTATATATATATATACATACTTATATATATATATATTCATATTATATCTCTTGGCTGTCCTCAGATCCCCTGCTAAAAGTTTCACTTTTTGTGGCTTTAATGGAAACCACTCAACCCTAAAGGCCGCAAAACCTAAGATGGCTGGGAACCACCATCATAATTAGACTACTTAGAAGAAACAACCGGCTTGTCTTTCCTCACTAGGTTCCATTTGAACTAAAACTAGCTTCCAATTAGAATCCTGGTTGCAAAGGAAGTCCTATTTAAAATGTCTTGAAAAATAAAGCTTTCCGATTGAAATATATTAAATTATAATTGGAATCCTAATTCAAGATAAACTTGAAGCCTTGAATCTTAAAACTTGCAAACCAAGTTGCAGTTCCCTTGATGCTGTTTTCTCTGGAATGTCATTCCTTTCAATCCGCAGGCACATTTTAAGAAACAACCAGCCTGTCTTTCCTCACTCGATGTTTACTTAATTCCACTTAACTTCCTACCTGGAAGTGAATTCCTGTTGAATATCTCATTCAAAATAAAACTTCCAGTTAAAATACAATGAAATACCTTCTGAAACTTGAAGCGTTGCAAACAAAAGTTTGCCAACCAATGGCAGTTTCCTTGGCAGGCAAATTAGAAGAAACATCCGGCTTGTCGTTTCTCACAAGATGTGCTTTTGCTCCGAATTAAAAACTAGTGTGATTCCTACTTGGAAAGCAATTCCCATTTAAGGTCTAATTCAAAACAATACGTCCAATTGAATTCTAAGAAAAGTTCTGCTTGAGCTTAAAGCTTTGCAGTTTAAAACGTGTAAACCAATAGAACTGAAATCGCATGTTCCCTGGAATTGTATTGGATTTTCACTCCGTTTGAGAGGCAGGCAAATTAGAACAAACGATTGGCGTGTCTTTCCTTATTAGATTCTGGATAGAATCCACCTTACATTGCAATTCAAAAAGGAATTCTAGTTGAACCAATTGGAAGGAAAACAACAACTCTTTTGTTTCAATCCTAATCGAGTCCTACTTGGAAAGTAATTCGGGAGCAAGATGATCCAAATTCAGAACTCTAATCAAATTGATCAAGAGAAACAATCAGCGTGTCTTTCCTCACTAGGCTCTATTTGAAGTATAATTCGATGCGAATCAAACTCCTACTCGGAAAGCAAATCCTATTTAGAATCTATTTCAACATCAGAATTCCAATGAAAGTCCCACTTAAGCGTAAGGCTTTGCAACACAAAATCCCCCCTTAAAAAAAAGTCCTCCAGAAGAAGGGGAACCACTTCCAGCATCTCTCTCACAGACCCTGATTTGTGTTTATTCCTTTGTTTTTCTGGTTAAGCCCTTCTTCTGGTATGGCCCTGGTTTCTTTCTTTGTTTGTGTGTTTGTTTGGTTTTGCTGTAGAGAACGCATCGACAACACTGTTTTTTTGATTTTTCTGAGTTTTTGTCTGTTGTTTCTGTTTTTTTGCTGGTGTTTCTGTTTGTCCGTTTTTTGGGTTTGGGGCCCTTCTCTCAGAGCATTGTTTTTACTCTGTGTTTTGCTTTATCTCCGTTTCCTTTTTAGTTATTCCTCGTTTTGGGTGGGTCCCGCAAGCAGATATACGCATACATATGTATATGATATATATATATATATATATGTTTATGTTTTACATGTATGTATATATATGTATATATTATAGAGGCCCTACTCAAAACGGTCAGGCCAGGCAAAACAATAAACGTTTGAACTAGCCGTGTCCCATCACTTTCCGGCAAGGCCCTGGGATTGTAAGTTGCTTGTGGCTCGTCAGTGGCAAGGGAGAACTGGCCATCTTCGCAAGGTAAGCCACACCCAGTCCGGGAAACAAGACACAACACACATGCTCGAATGATTTGGCCGTGCTTTCAAAAATGGGGACCCCACATGTGGCTGATTTGCATTGGTGCCTCTGCAAAAGGATGTAGAGGCAATCAAGAGGCGCCCGTTTGGGCGTCCTTCTTTTCAGGGAACCCCCTGCTTGCGGGTTTCAAAAGGAAGTTCAACAGCAAGACCGAATCTTGGGGCTCTTCTATATCAGGACAAAGACACGTTCAGAACCCCCCAAAAAAAAAACCTGGACCACGGCTTGGTGGCCAGCGCGCGCGCGCACGGCTTGCCGGGCCGCAAGCTCTGCTGCATGCCGCTGCGCAGGTCGGAGGCCACGTGGGCCAGGCCGCCCCCCATCTTCCGGGAGAGCTTCTCCCCGAGGCCGTGGGTCAGGATGAAGAAGTGGCTCACCTCCTCGCTCAGAAACTCCTCGCGGTCCAAATGACCCACAGAGAACTGCTGCTTTCTTTTTTGTGTAAGGGTAAACCAAAAGCAAACCACCACATATACATATATATATATCATATAGTATGTTGATTCATTTTAAAATCTATATTCATTTATTTATTATTATTATTATTATTTGTTTTTTTTTTTTTTTTTTTTTTTTATGGGGGGTCCCATACAAAAGACACACCACATGTTTATTGCTCCTTCGAACGTAGCAAAACCTGGTGAACCTTGTGGTCTTTGGTCAATTAGGTAGGCACCCCGTGTCCTCCCAAAACAAGATTTGGTCTTGCTCACCTAGGTTCCTCCAGCCTTCCAGTGGATGAGCGGGGGGGGGGGGGGGCTACATGTTCGCCCAGCGGCAATATGTACATGTCTATATATTAATATGCGTAACATTAAATACTAGACTTTATACAAGTCGTGAAATTAGACTGTGAAAAAGGAAGGCCTCAACAAGGGTGTGTAAAGGCAATGCAATTGGCCGTGCCCTCGGTCAGGTGGAGCTAGATAAACGTGAACCAGCACGCTCAAAGTGGCTCACTGAGTATGTGCAAAGCATTGCAAAGCAATAGCATTCCTGCTATTGAAAAGCAAGAATTGAACTAGCGCTTGCTTGTTTAAGGCTCCAAAGGGAAGATCTTAGGAGTGCGGGGGGTCCCTATGTGCCTCGCCACGAGCTGCGGACCGCTGAATTCTGAACGCAAAGGACGCTTGTCAGTCCCATAAGCAGTGGATTGTCAGGCACTGCAAACGTGCACAGGAGAAAACACATGCCCATAGGTGGATGTTTCAGATCAGTTGCTTCTGTGTGCTTGTAATCGTACAAATAGAGATCTTGCTAAATGGCCAAATGGTCATTGTTAGGTTGATGCAGCAAAACCACTCCGGCATGTGGCAAAATGAGTAATGGCCGGTTTGAGACACGGGTATGATCTGATAAGCAAGCATTCCTACTTCACGCTCTCAGCAAAATGATTCCCATAAAGAGCCTTGTCCAACAAAGAGGCACGGGCAAGCCCAGTCCGGGAGTAAATCGGCAACCAGTCAAACATAAACGACAGAATGAGAAAGACCACAGGTGTGTGTGTGTGTGTGAGCGCATGTCTGCGTGAATTATGATACGTGCAGTCTGACCAATACAGGCATCCAAACCTGATACTGGCATGACCACGTTAAGCTAGTGGAGCATGGATTGCATGGACCTCGAGATAAATGGCTTTAACACAGTCTCCTCTTCGTCCCCTGCTTGGCTTTCCACCTTGAAGCCTCGATGGACCTCCACGTCATTGAACCAAGAGCCTCCAGGGATGAAATGCGGACGTGTCGGTTTTCCGATAGCTCCTCATCCACTGGCTCAGGTTCGCTCAAACATATGGGTGCTTCCAGCAGACGCCCGCAAATCCATAACCTGAAAGTAGGTTGCCAATTACGGCAGGCCAGCCGGAAGCTGAGGTCCTTGCCCCCCTGTGAAAGAAACATGAAGGCAACTCTTGCAAAGGGAGAGAGATTGCTGCGTGAGATTGGGCATCCGATGTTTTCATCCCAAGTGGAAACATCTCAAAAGTTTTGGAGAATTGGGAGGCCAGCCTGCCACATTGGGGAGGATTTGAGCGACCAGACCCCATCGACTCTTGGTGCTACTGACATGGTTAGTAAGGATCATATAGAGACTAACATGGCTGTGTTGGAATCGGCTTTGGGCGCTGTTCACTTGATTTGGGAGTATTTTTGTTGGGATTCAGAGCCCCCAACATGGTCCAAAAATCCGCTTCCACCCAAATTGGTGGACTGAATTGATGGATTGGTGGATTGGTGGTTAGGGGGCGGCTTCCCATTTGCCCTCTTCCCGAACCAGGGCTTCAAATCCAAATCCAAACCATTCCAAACTAACTAAGGGTTGCCCGAACCCTCGACTCGCACAGCAAAAGAACAAACAGACTCCAAGCTGCAAGCAATCGGATGCGAGTTGTGTCATCCCCTCACAGGCGGATTCGTTCATTCCATCACGTCACGGCTTGGTTTAGGGACTGGAGATCCGAATCCACATTGGAGTCCTGGGCGGGGACGTGGAGGGGGAGGGTGCCCGAAGGCTTTCCAAGGAACCCGAAAGGGACTCTCAACCACCCCATCGTACCTACGCCCCCTTACAAATGATACCATGTGAGGAAAACCGGAAATCATTGAGCTAGTTGCACGCCTAGCTCGACCGAACTTTGCGAGAACCATCACATTTAGGGGGTTGATCAAAAGGTCCGTGATGCATGGGATGACCGTCGGTGGAAAACCATGAGAAAAAGATACGACATTTCAAAGTCGAATCAAACGGGACAAGTCGCCCAAGGGGCCGAAGGGAATATTGATCAACCCCCACTCGGTTGCTTTCTGCTCCCCTGCTAAAAGTTTAACTTTTAGTGGTCTAATGGAAAAACCATCAGTTGGCAAAAAGTTAAAGTCCTAACATCCAAGAAACATGCACCTGACTACTCCAAAGACGACTTAAACCCAGTGATTCCCCCCCTAAAGGGAAACCCCTGGGTTTAAGTCGACCGTGGGGTAGTCAAAAAACGGAACCCTGGATCAACCCCCATTTTGCCGGAGCCTGGGGAAGAGCAGGGCGACTCCCGCATCTCGATCTGCCCGATCCAACTCTTCACCGCGCGCACCTCCCGGTCGCCGGACACCACCTCAGAAGCGGCAAAAGGGCGCAGTGGCGCAAATCATGCTTTAAAACAAGCAAGAACAATGTTTGTGTTGTTAATGCCAAAAAAAAGGAATATCAATCATAACAGTAATAAGAAAAAAAACCAAAACAACGATCAAACAAACAAACAAAAACGGTGGGACAACAGACGGAAACAGACAAAAACAACAAAACTAAACTCTCAAACAAACATAAACAGACAAAAACAGACAAACCCCGACAAAACAAACACACACACACACACACACCAAAAAAAGACAGAAGAAGGAGGAAAAAAAAAACGAAAAAACGACAAGTCAAACAAACAAACAAACCAAACAAAACAGACCCTGGTGCCCTTTGACAGTGAACCCAAAGAGAGTTGTTTGAAACAAAAACGTAGCTTGTGTAAAAACAGACAATTGACGCCCCCTTGGTCAGTCAAAGGAAACTCACTTTTGGAAGGCAGTGCCAGCGTGAGTCCATCACTTAAATTGCCATCCTGCAGCTGCTGAACGTCAGGGGAACTTTTCTGGGTGAATTGTAATATTTCACCAACCTGAAATAAGGTGGTTGGGGACTATTCCCCACATAAACCATCATTTGGGGTGAGGTCGTGTGAGGTCGCGAAGACTGGTGCAATCCAAAGGGGCTTCTGTTTCTAACTGTTTCTTCCCGACAATGCCACTCGACCGAAGCCTGACTTGCGAACATGGTGCCGGTGAAAATGACTTGGAGCAAAAGGAAACAAGACCAAAGGATGTTGGCGTTGCACGGGATGCGCAAACAGAATCTGCAGAGCAGTGCTCTTTGCTTTGGGGCCAAACAACACCAGGCCCTGCTGTACAGGCACCGCGCTCGCTTGCGCATCGCCAGCTTTCAGCGCTTGATAAATGCTCTCAACCTGAAGGCAGGTGGTTGGCTGGAAACTGTCAAATCAACCCGAACATCAAGCTCTAGCTGAGAAACTCATGGCATTTGGCGGTTGATCAATATTCCCTTCGGCCCCCAAATGATCATGGGCAACTTGTTTCCCGTTTCGTGGTTGAAAAATATCATGTCTTTTTCTCATGGTTTTCCCGCCAACGGACATCCCATGCATCACGCACCTTTTCACCAACCCCCAGCCGCGCTCTCACGTCAAGCGCGTGCTTCGCGCGCGAAGGAGTCGCGCCTCGGCATCCTCCGCTTCCTCATAGGGCTCGATGCCCAACTCGTTCTTGCGATACCAAATGCTCCGGCGGACAGGGCACGAGACATTGGCGTACCTGCGGTGAATGCATGTCTTTCCCGGGTGTGCCTTCCAAACTCCACTGAAACTGAAACCGTTGGCAGTTGGCAGCTGTGTTCAGGAGAAGTTGAGCAAGAAGGAAAGTATGCTGAAGGGATGCATTCGCAAAGGTGGAAGTGAGGTTTGGAGAAGTCCGGCTAGCAAAGCACGAGTGGCCGAAGAAGAAGAAACAAGAAGAACTACGTAGAAGAAGAAGAACGCAGGTCGCTGGAAATTGAGAATCATGTGAAGGCGGGATGGAATTTGCACAGCGCACTGAATGGACCGCTCCCGTGCTGGGAGCCGTGCTATTCCGAAGCCTACTTTTGGTAACCCAACCTCGGGGAGAGGGGGCGGTGAATAGCACATGGCCGCACCCACAGACAAATATCATTTTCAAGCCGTACCTGGGAAAAGAAGTCTACAACAACTCGATGCAGTATGGTTACAACCCACTTATCATGGTTAAAGGTCTCCGTTAAGTGGCCTAGAACCAAACTTACTACCCACTTACCAAGTTCCCGATCGCCCCTTCAAGTGGCCCGGCGCGATTTCCGCCTGTCCAGGTAGAGCCGCTGCTGCAGGTCCACCTAAAGTTCAAGCCAAGCTGCCGTCCGGAAAAATGAATGGGGGGGGAGCGTTTTTTACATTTGGGCGACCAAACCTTATTGCGGTGTCCCCCCACCCCCCACCCCAAAAAAAGATGCATTTTTTGGATGGTTGTAATGTCAACCTGGATTGCTTTATCAATTGAAAAAAAAAAAAAACTCCTAAGTTGGTCGATTCCTGGGTCCAGTTGTAGTCCTCTGGATGCGGTCCCTAGATTTGGAAACACCCAAACTTCTCCAAGCATTGCCTGACTTGCAGATGCGCTTTGTGTATCTTCATGTGACTTGCCCAAGCTCCAATTGTAAGCTGTTGAATCTCGCCTCTTCGGATGTTTGACTCACAAAAGCACTACCTTTCTTTTGGATGCAAATGCCCAACATCTCCTTCCCCCGTGCTCCTTTGGTCCTCTGGCCCCGTTCCCCGCCCCCCCCCTCGCATGATATCGACGCTTTTGGTCTATTGTGCAACCTCCACTTTTTGTTTTTTCCGGTTCTTGGCTGAAAAAAATCGACTCCAGATCTCTCCCAGTCCCCCCCCCCCCAAGCCCCGCGGGCTTCGGCGCCTCCCCACGGCCGCCGTTCACCGGCACCGGCGCGCGGCGCGGAGCGGCGCCCTCGAGGCCCTCGAGGCTCTGCTCGAGGCGCCGCTGGTCGCAGCGCCGGAAGGGCGCCCAGGCGTCGGCGCTGCGGAAGAACCAGGCCGCCATGGCATGGCATCGACGAAAAGCCGATTGGGGTTTCACCGAAATCTAGGAATCCAAAACAAAAACAAAACCAAAAAACAACCCAACTGGGGTTTAGGGTCCCAACCAAAAAACAAGTCGAGGGCTTCAAATCCCACACAAAGAAAAACGGTGACCAACTCCCCCAAAATCAGCTTCTCTTTGAAGGGCAGTAAGGGCGTCCAATCCCACCAAAAAAAAGGCACTTGCCAACTCCCAAAAATCCAATCTCGCCCAAAAAATGGTGCTTTGGAGTTGGTGGTGTTGCGGCGCAGCTCCAGAACTAGGGGTTCAAATCCAAGTTAAATCACTAATTTAAACCAAAGGGTTGCCTGGTGTGTGTGTGTGTGTGTGTGAGCGCCTTTTTTGGGATTTGGACCCCCCAAAATGGATTTCGGTGTTCCTTTTGTTTCCCTTGAAAACCATAAACAAAAACGGTAACCTCAAAAAATGGCACGCCCAGATAGGTGTCCGTTTTGGTGGAGAAGTCCTCAAGTCGGAAAGCAGGAATGTAGAATTCGCCAGGAATGAGTGAGGCATAGAAGCCTGTCTTGAAATTCCGGCATCGTTTAGACATGGTTCAACCAATCTCTCATCTCGAATACCCACATCCGTATGACTACCCATCTGAGGGCCTGAAATGAGTGCAAGAAGTGAGGGTGAGGTCTTGAGGTCGCATACGTTTGGGCTGTGCAAACAACGCTAGCTTGAGCCTGTCAACGGGGTGTCAAAATGTATAGTGGAAGGAAGTGGCCCTTGCATGTTTGACAAGCTCGATGATCGGCCCCAACTGGAAGCAAGTCAATTCAGCTGGCCGTTGGGTCAATGGATCCGTTGGGGAGCCACTCCTGAGGCGTGGTGAGGCAAATGAGATTTGAATCCTCGCTGAGCAGCCAGCAGTTGCATCCTCAAAGTCCCTGTCGCCGTTGAAGCCTGGCTTCTGGCTTCTGCTGCGCAGTTTGGCCGACCACATTCGGAGATTCTCTCAAACTCAACCACCAAACAACCGAATGTGGTTGGTTTCCTTTCAAATGGCGGTTTCCTTTCAAAATGGTGGTTGAGTGGGTACAAGAGGTGTCCCTTCAAAAGCACCAACCACCAAAAGAAGAGCAAGCCATTTCGCGGCCGCCCTGGTGCTGTCTTGCCTGCGTTCTTGCCCTTGACGTCCACCTCCTGTCGGGTCATGTCGACACCTCAGACATCCGGGCGTTCCATTGGCCAATGGCTTTCCCCAAGCCAAGAGGTTTGAGCACTGCGAGTTTTCCTAAGGTCTGCACATGGAACTTTGGAGTCTGTAAAGTCTGAACTATTGCTAAAGATTGTCCAACTCATCCGTAGGCTGCCCGCAAGAACATCTACAACAAAGTGAAATCGCTAATTGAAACTTGTTGAAAAAGGGCCTCCATGCGCCCCATGCCTTGAAGGCTGATGGTCGCAGCACGAGTGGTATGCAACAAATGAACGACACCCAAAACCCTTGACTTTGGCTTCCACTCACATGGTCATAAAGCTTTATACAGGATGGACTATAACCTCAACAACCTACTAAAGCGTCCAATATGGATTTTGGGCGCTGCTCAAAATGCGCACAAAGTATCAACAGCGTCCGTGTTTGTGCTGCTACTTTCGAAATGCGCGCTCTTCAAGAGTGATTTGCAAAACTCAGCTTCTGTCCAAGGACTCTCAGAACGAGTGCATTGCCAAACATCTGTTCAAGGAATAACATCAGCAGGGCTGCTGCTGCTGTACCATCACTACGAGTCCCGTGACATTTTATGGAGGCTTGCCAAACACTCTAGCGTTGCCCGCCTACCTTTGCCATCCAAGTTTGGCATCCAAAACGGGATCCGCAACAGGGCCCGTACGGGTCGTCCTTGTTTGAGGGAACCCCTTTTTGGGGTTGTTTTAAGGGAAACCAAAAGGAAAACCACAATTTCGGGGCAAAACAAAACGTCTCTGTTTGGTAGTTTGAAGGGGAGGGAAACCAAAACTTATCTTGGGGGTCCAAATCCGCAACAAAGACGAGCCACCCAAGTTCCGTTCACCGCTTATTGAGGCACCCAAATCCTCCGACCTGAGAACCTTTTTGGTGCCCCGGCCGCAGGTGCGCTCGAAGGAGTTGAGCATCCGCTTGTTGCCCTTCTTGAAGCGGTGCCCTACCTCGGCAAAAGTCCCTGGCAAGCTGCCCCCGAAAAGACTCGTTTGGAGCCGCGTCAACGCGTCAACCCCCCCCCCCCGCCGCCAAAAAAAAACAAAAAAGAAAAACATGCCCCTTTTGGCCTGGGGAAGAGAATAAAACAACTTGCCTTTTGGCCTGAGGACAGGAATCTTTAGACTCCTCAACCCAGGCAGGTTGCAGCAGCCAACATAACTAGGAGTGCAGAATAAACCGATCGGGGAAGGAAAAACAACAACTGTCTACCCCTTTGGCCTGGGGGAAAAATCAGGGACCCCATACAGGTGTCCATCTTTCACGGGGTGTCCTTTTTTGTTTCCCCCAGAGCCTCCCTAAGAATCGAAAGGCAAACCCTAGTCTGCCCAAAGCCATACAAAGTATTGAAAGAGCCGCCTTTTTGTGCTTGGGTTGTTTGTCTCACTAAACTTCATCTAATTCCCTGAGATGGCTTGTGGCCCAACTGACGCGACCACCAAACTGGGGCGAAATCTTATGATTAGTACACGATAGGTGCTGTGTGCCCCTTAGGATGAATCGAACTCGATGTTGACTCTGGCAAACCACAAAAGAAGCTAAGTGGGGTTGTCTCAAAATAGGGCCCCTCCACATTTGTTGTTCTTTTCAACCAACCCGTTGTTACGGTGCCCTTCAAAGGGACGGACCCAAGGCATCTCTGGACTGACCCACCGACCGAAATTCGAGTACCTGGGCACCCGGGCTCGACGGCCAATGTCCCAAGGGCTCGCGTCCTGATTTGCGTGCATCACTCCATTTGCGTGCAAGTCCCCTGGAAGAAATAGTGACCGAAAAATCCAGCAGTGACGGATTTGCTTGAAACCCACAGGAAAAAAACTTTCGCAAGCAAATGGAAGACCAACAGGTCCGAGGTGAAAGACCAAGAGCCTAGCTCCTGGCAGGGTACTCTGTCAAGATGTGAAGGGGCTTGAACAAAAACATCCCACAGTGGCTGCGTTCTGCACAGCCACACAAAACCTTCATGACTGGACTGTCCTCAGATCTCCTGGTAAAAGTTAAACTTTTAGTGGGTTGAAAGGAAATAACAACTAGACCCTAAAACAGGCTAAAAAGCTAAAAAGCTAAGGGGATGGCTGGGAGCCACCAAGATGAACAAGCACTTCATGTCAGGTCTGTGGAAGTCTCTGGATGTCGTGTGCTCGCTTGAAGGGCATGGTTGAAAGCAAGCAGGCCGTGCTTTCTCTAACCGGAACTGGATATCTCCGAGAAAGCGTGCACTCACCCGTTTGACCGACGCTCCTTGGGCCTCACGGTCGTCCAGAAGACGGGCGTTGGCAACGGCATCTCCAAAATCTCCTTGCGGGTTCGGGGTGCATTGCAGGGCTCCCCCAGGCTAGAATTCACCGGACGCCAAGCTTCACAAATGACTCCGAAGTGGGGAAGGCCGTTCTGCAATTCTCAGCACAAACTCAGCTCTTCGTTTAGCCAATTATTTGCAGCTCAACCAGAGCTCGCGATGACAGAAGCTGCAGGGTCTCGAACCTGTCCTCATCCATGGGCGTCAGCTTGTTCTCCCAGGGATCAAGAAGAGCATCTGCGCGTGCCTCAAGAGAGCAAAGGGTGGCCCCAGGCGGCATCACGCAAAAAAACCTTGTGCTCCCCCCGCCCCGTTTGCTTCGAAAAAGGAGGTCGCTGCCCGTGCCAGTGGTATCCTGGCAGGGTCAGAATAAATCTGCAAGCTGGCAGGGGGCGAATGGTCCACACCACGTGGAACTGATCCACTTGCGAGCTGCTGTTTGACATGGTATGTGCAGGTAATACTCAACTCACAATATACAACAGTAAAACAATGCCAATTGGCTGAATCGGCATAAGACTCAAAACCGTCAGCTTGTGCCCCGCACAGCTTCCGCTGAGAGTATCTTCTAAACGCAGCTAATCACAAGGCGTTATCAGCCAACCAGGGTTCATGAAGGCAACAACCGCCTTTTTTAATAAACAAACATGGACCCCCCAAAACGCGCAACGGTTGTCCTTTGTGGTTTCCCTTTACAACCACCAAAAAAAAAGTGCCAACTCCAAACAAAACGAGCCAACCAACTGTTCTACAAGGTGACCGCTAAAAGAGGCCAAGGCATCCGTCTCATCGTAACCCGTTGCAACCCCAGAAATGGAACTCCTCTCAGTGCACACTCCTTATGAAGTCACACACACACACACATTCAGCTTCCCTCAATTTGTTGCTTTGACGTAGCCGCCGCCAAGGGCCGTCGTCTAGTTTGGCTGGTTTGGTCCAATCCAAACACTCCAAACCAGTTAAGGGGAGCCGGTTTTTTGGAGATGGGAAACGCCCTTTTGGCGCGATTTCACCCCCCCCCCCCGGCATTTGAGGCTTTGGATCGATGCCAATGGGAAGCACACAACAACCTTGGGCTGTCAGATCCCCTGCTTCCCTAAAACGCCTAAAACCCTCAGGAACCAGATGCCTGTGAGTCAAACATAGGGTGACCCCAAAATGGAACCCTGGCAAATGGACACGTGGACCAAAACCTGCGGTCCCGGGTTTAATTTTGACCCATACCCATCAGATCGCTGGGAACCGCCAAGAACTGAGGGATCCATTTCCTGCAAAGCGATCTGTCGAAGATCCGATCCGATCCCCGCCTTTTGCTCTGCGAAGATCTCCGGGTTCGAGCCCTGGTCCTCGCGCGAGTCTGAAGGGAGGCTCCCACTGGAAGCATGCGACAAATTCCCTGCGAGGGAGGCAAACCGGGGACACGCCTTAGGACATGCACCAAGATATGCGGCCAACAAAAACCTGAAGGGCTTGGCAAAATGATTCTCATTGATGGCGGGAGTATCACACAAGCCCTTCCAAATTGCTCACCCAAGCCACCCACACTTCTCGATTGACTTGCTGGTTCGATAAGCAGGGAATGAGAAATCGAATGACCCCGACAGAAAAAGCCATCCAACCTATGGTTTCCTTCTTCGGAAATCCCCTGAACCGGTGCATTCCCACCCGGAAACGCGGTCATGCCCTACCTATCGCAGCAACTCGATGTGCCGGGGCTTCGGACCCTGCAGTGCGGCTCTTGGTCGTTCCCAAAGAGACGGGCCTGCACCTGGCACCGATGTGAAGTCTGCCACATGAGCGAAGCTCGTCTTTGCTTTAAGGGAGCCCAAGTTTTGGTTGGCTTGAATGGGAAACCGGAAGAAAGATTGAAAACCGTTGAGCCGATGTTGGGGTCCAAATCCCAAACAAAGGCAGAGCCACGTGCAGAACTCAGACGTCCAATTGCCAAGAGCCTTTCCTCTGATCGCCGGTCTGAGGTGTTCTTGGTGTTGATAACTCATGGGTGTTTCGATGCATGTCCTGCGAACCTGTCCCCCCAGCCCTTGTAGCTGAATTATTGAAATCCGAATCCACGGGCACAACAAGTAGGGTGTAGTTCTTTGGTGGAGACTCCTCTCAGGGGAACAACATCCTGGTGTCTCCCAGCGTTCACCAAGGTGGACTCTTGGTTGTGTCCCTTTTCCGGAGGGTGGTGGCTTGAATTTGAGATGATTTTTTGATTCCCCGTCGTTTGTGTCATTCTGTTTCATCAACTGACAACCCAGTCGTACTGGGCTACCCTCTGGGTATGAGTCAAACACGACGAGCCTTTCTTGGAATGGTCTACAAAGAAATTGTGCGTGAAGCCGTGGGCTTTTCGACTCCCACGCACCTATCTCTGCATATCAGGTGGCTGTTCTACTCTCTTCTCTGGGTGCATTTGACTGGTACGCAGTATAACCAATTGAAATGACTATGTGTGAACAGTCCTTCGGAATTGTGTATCAGAGGTTATGCGGTGCTCATCCCTCGCTCTCCTTCTCTCTCTCTGCACTACGTCCCTCATCAGACCCGCAATCCAACCCTGCAGCCAACACAGTCGTCTTTTTCCGCTGGCGCACTGGGCGCACTGCTCGGCCCCGCACATCCGCCGCTCGGCCGCTCACTCGCATCCACCGCCGTGTCCGCTGGGTCCGCCGCATTCGGCGAGTCCTTCCGCTTGCGCGACTGGACGTCGGGGTCGGCGACCTCCTTCACCGTCACGGGAGAGAGCACATCAACCAGGCCTTGGAAAAGTAGCTTGGGCACGTGAATGTAAGAGACTCCTGCAGAAACTGGCATGGATGGGATGAGCTTGACAGTCATTCATGAATTGATGGTTCAGAAGCAACTAGACGCCCCCAACCAACATGGCAAATCTGTGAGGAACCCCCTTTTTTCCAGTGGCATCTCAATTATTGTGGCCATGTCATCCCTTCACTGTGATGACAGTGGACATTGTTGTTATGGGCCAATGTGATCTTCAGCTTCAAAGGTTTCCAACGACGGGTACTTGTATCTGAACATTTTGGTATGGCTCAAATTCAACAGCTGGGGTTTCTCCACGCAGGTTTTCGTCTTTCCATATGCCAAGGTGCCGTTTTGGGGGATTCCATTTTTTTAGCCACAGACATGTATTGAACATTCCGCTGGCGTCGTTGGTGCTGCGTGGCTGTAATAACGTGGGTGCCTTTTTTTGGAGTTGGTACCTCTTTTCTGTGGCTTACAGGGAAGCCACCAGGAATAACCAAAATCCATTGCCTTTGTTTCACTCGTTGTTGTGGCTTTAAAGGGAAGCCACTCGGGAAACCAAAATCCATGTTGTGGGAGGGCATCCACAACAACCCACCGCCAGGTTGCAATGGCGAACTTCGCAGGGAGCAGATCTCGACGCCTGGAGAACGAGATCCCCCCGATTCTGACTTCGCGTGGACAAAATCATGCCGTTTTTGTTTTTTTGCGATTGCTATATCTATATGTATATATACAAATATATGTACATAGCCTCCCACCCAGGAACATGGAACCTGACAGGGGGGCTCCTGGAAGACCTTGGTGGAAGTCCTTTCTGTTCTGTGATGCAAAGGGCCGTCTGCATCTCTATCACTGGAGTTGGTCGAGGTGCAGAAGTTGCCAGCATGGACCTGTGATGAAACCAGTGTGTCGACCGTTTTGTCACGCCTCATGTTGGGCTCCAGCAAGTGTCCGCTAGCTAAACTGCAGGATGCCAAGCAAGCAACAGCATATGCTAGGTTTGAAGTTCTAGGTTTGAAGCCTTGAGCTAGCAGCCAAGTGGTAGAAGGAAGCGGTGTGGCCTCCTGCTTCTTTCCATTTGCAAAGTCCTCTTCGTCGAAAGGTCTGAAAACCGTTGCCTCGTCCTGCGAGCGCAAGAATCAGCCGATCGCCCAGGGGGCGCACGGCCAATGTCTCAGGCCTCAGAGGTTTCGGGGTGCCCAAAGAATACCGAGAGGCCATGCCAAGCTTTGGAAGACATGAGTCAGTGTGAAGGGAAGCGGAACACAGACATTCCACTTATTGCTAGACCCCCCCAGACTGTGATTCACCTTTCGGCACCTTGCCGTCCACTGGGTTCAAAACCAAAACGTGGGGTTGGTATCAGAGCCATTCAACCAACTGTTGCAATCGTTGGAACCCTTCGTCCCTGTGTGCCACTGCTGCAACCTGGTGACCATTCATGCTACACCTGCCACGCGTCCTACCCGTCCCCCACTGACTGGCCCAGCACACGTAGATTGATTTTGAGGTGATTACCAACCAGTTGGCGTACCAAGCCAACAGTTGCAGCTAGCACTTTGGAGATGTTGCAACTCTGAGCCACAATTTGAACCCGCTACTCATATATATGTATATATATATAGTATTTTGTGTTGCATTATATGACATTATATTATCTCATATTATATTATATCATATTATGTTATTTTATATTATAGTATTATGTACTATACGTCAGCCTTAGACCTCAACACCTTCGGGCGGGTAGAACTCGCCACAGGTCCGTCTGAATTCTCAGTGACTAAGCCCTGGACTCCGTGCAGCAGGTGACCTGCTCCGCCTCCTGCTGCAAAGTCTCCGGCTGCCACACCCTGAAGCTCGGGCCGTTGCCGAAACGGGGAGGGGAGCGCGGACGGAAGCGTCGTACAGTGCGCTCACAAAACAACGGGGAAAAGAAAAGAAGACAAAAACCAAAGTGAACCATTAAAAAAGACACAATTGCAAAGGCTGCCTTCAAAGATGGAGACTGTGTTTCATTTCAGCTTGTCCAAAAGGGCGAGGAAAGAGGAGTTTTCGTGAGAGCAATGTCACTGGCTCTCCGTAAAAGCACAGACCGGAGACCGGACATGTGTGTGTGTGTATACCCACGTACTGAACTACGTGCAACATCCAACCGCTTCGAGCCCCCGCAACAGCTGCAGAGGCACAAACAGCAACAAAGAACTCGGAGAGAACGTCCGCTGGGAAGGCATAGCTTAGCTGCTGAGGGAACCTGCTTCCCCAACACCAGTCGAATGGAGCTTCAGAGGGCTCCCAGAAGGGCCTTTCCGTCTTAACCTAAAGCACTGGGCATTGAATGACTGCAACACAAAGTAAAGCCCGCCAGAAGTCCAACACTTGTTGGCCATACTAATCTCAAAATGCTCGCAACACGGCTCTGTCCCCCCGAAATGATGTTGAAGCCACCCACCCGCCCACTCACCCGTCCCCCACCACCAAAAAAAAAACGAAATCCCCCCCCCCCCCCCGCCCACCCCCACACAATCAAAACAAGTAACCAACACAAATACTACAGGGGTTACTGGAATTCCCCTTCAAATGCTGATCAATTTGGTGTCCCTTGAAACGACCGCCGCTGTTGGGGCATTGTGCTTAGCAAGTGTGAGATCACCCACAAAAGCCATGACTAGAAGTCTCCGTTCAGTGGGTTCTAACCGAGGGTTGCTACCCACTTACTAACTTAACAATGCCTTTTTAACTAGGTCCCCCAGTAGAGAAGTTAGAATAAGGGTACCCTTTTTGGTGTAGTCTATTTTAGTAGGAACCCTCCCAACCAAAAAAGGGGAGAGGAGGGCACTACTGGGGGACCAAGTTACACCACCCCGACTCCCCCCGTCCCTTGCGGCACCGAACCCACCACCCCGTGCGCCGCCTGAGGCGTCGGTCCAAACCCAGGCTCAGCACCCGGCCGCTTGCCCAGGCCACCGCCTTCCTGAACGGAAGAACCCGGCGGAGTTGGTTCCCCAAAAAACTAGGGGTTGATTCCCTTTCCGTTCTTTTTCTAACCGTTGTTCTTTTCAAAAACCGGCTGTTTCCCCCCTGGGTTGATTCAAAAACCATCGTTCTTTTCAAAAACCGGATCTGTTTCCCCTGGTTTCCTGAAAAGAAGGATCCCTGGAAAGAATGGGGAAGGTACCCCTAGAAAAGAACACACCGAAAACGGGGCACCCCTTGGGAATTTCGAACACCTGGCCATTTTGGGAGGTCCAGCCTTAAAAAAGACACATGTCTTTTGTTGAGGGTACTGTATCCATTTTGTGTTGTGTTGTTTAAAGGAAGGCTAAAGGGATCCCCCCCCCATTTTGGGGGTCCCCTCAAAAACACGCGCACACACGCACACACAAGACCCCACTTTGTTTGGCGAGGTAAAACGAACCAGGGAAGACAATTTTGTTGATGTTGTTTTTGCTTGGGGTCTCAAAATAGATGACCCACCTGTTCACTCTCTTAGGGGGAAACCGCAAGGAACCCTTGCCATGTCTCAAAATGGCAAGGGCTTCCTCTTGGCTTCCCTTGAGATACCAACCAAGGAGTCCACGCGTTTGAGAAACTTCCAAATGAGCAGCTACCAGAAGGTTGAGAGAGGCGGTTAGCAATGACCAGGTAGTACAGCCACCTAAACATGGCCAATTCAGGGTTCGGGCGCTCAGTTGGGGGTGCTGTGTCCCTTTGGCTTTCCCTTCACCCGAACAACGGGCCACCAAATTGGATGGCCTGCAACACGGAAATCCAAACGGATTTTAGCATTGGGCTTGGGTTCGGGGCTTGATATCAGTTCTACCCGGAAAAAAGAAAGAAGGAAAAAACAACCTGCAGAAAAGACAGCACCACATGCAACAATTTCGAAAAGGGGCCAACTGGGTTCCTTGGCGGGTGCAACGTGTGTAGTGTTTTTTCCGAACTGATTGATGCTCACGAAGATCAACTTGAATTCTCTTTGCCTCCAGTTCACGGAAACACGGACGATTCTATGAATCGACCCACGTAACCCATGTCCCCATGTTGAGCCCAGCAGCTGTAAGGCATATTCTATCTATCAAGGTGTTCATACCAGGGTTCAGTATTCAGATGCACATTTATATACATGCCCATTTGAAAAAGGTGAACGTGAGAGTACGAGTTGATGTTGTGTTATTTTGCTGGCACCCTGTTCAGGCTGCCCCTTAACCAACAAACTACCAATCCAAGCCACCAAGTATACTGGTTACCTGAATCTCTAGGGTCCAATTTCCACGAGAAGAAAATTCAAAGTGCCCCTCCTGAGTGGATTGGCAGGAAAAGATCTGAACTCTTTTCTTACCACTAAAATGACAACCCTTTGCTTCTTCGTCTCATGGGGATTCGGACTTGAACCCATGGCTTTGGTATCGAAAAAGTTTCAAAAACAAAAAACCAAGGGCCAATAGTTCGATCGAGCTTCACCGCCGAGCTGTGGGCTTCCACCCGCATGGAGCTGACCAAAACCCATCGTCCCGAGGTCCGCCTGACTCAGCTGGCTGAAGTTTTTCAGGGAATCACCCGCCAAAGCAGTTGCTTTGCTCTGTGGTTTTGGCTTTTTTCCTCTTTTTGTTGGCGTCTTGTTTGGGGTAACCTGTTTGAGCTTGGTTAAAAAAGTATTCACAAGGAATGCATCCCCTCCCCCTCCCCCTTCTTTTGGGAGTTTCCCGACTTTGACACATGCCCAGGTTGTTTTTGTTGATTCACTTGGGAGGGCGTACTTACAATCACACATTGATAGATCCTGTCGGCCTCCTTGTTCCTTCTCTTTTTCCCCCTCTTCGCCTACTTCTGCGTCTGCCTCGTCAGTTTATCTGCCCTGCTTGCTTACTCTTCTCTGTGGTCTGATCTCGTCACGAAGAACCCATTCGGATATGGGTGTGTCTTTTGAGGGTATCCTTTTTTGGGTGGGTTTAAACAGAACCACCAGGAGAAACATGTGGCTTGCTTCATGAAACACAAGTACAAGTGGCGCTCGCGCGCTCGCGCTCTCGTGCCTGAGCCGTGCCAGCGCGATGCGGTGGTCGTCCCCAGCCGTCACAACCCGCACAGCCGTGGGATCCGCCAGGTCGCTCTCAAGCGCCAAATCGTTCAGGCCCGCATCATGGAGCTGCACCTCTGGGCCGCTTTCTCCCCCCCCCCATTCTGTCCGGTTTCAGATCCACAAAGTGACTGGTTTAAGGAAAACCCAACCACTAGACCAACTGAAAGCCTGAAAGCCTCAAGGGATGGCTGCGAACACCAAGGATTGGTTAACACTTCATGTTGGTATCCCTTTGCTCATGTCATTAAGAGAGGATTCACTCTTGTTGATTGCCGTTCATGCTGATCTGGAGTCAAGCCAAGGTTCCAAAAAAGGGCTCCGATAGTGTTTTGGGTGCCGTTTTGCTTCGGGAAATCCCTTTCCCAGACTGTTGCGATTTTAGCGCACTTTGTTGGACATTGATGGCAAGGACCTCGTTGAGGGCCCGCGACTTGGAGCTTGCTTTGGGATCGAGATCTGCTCCCTGAATTCTTAGATACCCCGTTTAGTTTGGGGGGGGGTTATCAAAAAAATGAACCCCTAAAATGTTGTTTACCGCGTTTCATTGGCGAAGTTCTCAAAAAAAACAAAAGACGAAGTCCCGACCAAGCGGGGTTGGGATGTCCAAAGCACCTCCCAGGACTCACCGACCCGCCTGGAAGACCTCCGGCGCTTCCGGCCCCAGGTCGCAGGCGCTCAGCTTGCCGTCCGCGGAGCCCACCAAAGCCGCAGCGGCCGAAGCGGCCGAAGCGGCCGAAGCGGCCGAAGCGGCCGAAGCGGCGTCGGCTGACCCAAGGCACGTCATGCACAGCGCGGTGGTGCCGGACACCTGGACGAGGGGGAACCATTTTGGAACAAAAGCTATTTTGGGGGGGTAAAATTGACACATGCCAAAATGGAAAAGGCATGTCTGAGTCAAAGTGTGAAATTTGCCCTGCAAGACGGATGATGCCGGGGCCATGTTTTGTGGTAGAGGTTCATGGCCGTGGGTCAATGACTGGCAGAACAACAAGAAAACAAGGCCAAGATTTGGGCGCTCACCTGGCACCGCCGCAGGAAGGTCGCATCCGCGTTGCCGCCGGAGAGGCAGCGCTCCACATCCAGGCGCCAGCTGCGGAGGAGCCCGCTGGAGGAGGCGGCCGCCACCAGCAGCTCACGACTGAAACTCACGCAGCCCAAGGCCATGATGCGCTCCTCCAGGCGACTCTCCTCCTCGCCCTCGATCTTTACCTTCCATTTGCTTTAGCCCCCTGGACAAAATATTTCCAGTAGTGATCGATTCCTTTTACAACCAACAGGAAAAAAAACGATTCTTAAACAAATGGAAGTTACCGGGTCCTCCGCGGCCAGAGAAGTGGCCCACACAGGCCTCCCCGCCAGGTGCGCGCGCAGCGCGCCCTTGGCGCCCCCGGAGAGCAGCAGCGGCTCCGCGAGCTTCGCCGCGCAGAGCGCGCGTACTGCCCCGGGGAAGCGCACCACGGTGCCTGTGACAAAGATGGCCCTTTCCGTGATACCAAAAGTTGAACATCCGGTGAGACCATGGCCACCTTGAGCAAAGTTTGCCATCCTTTCCGTGATACTTAACATCCTTGACCAAAAAGATCCTTGAAGGCAGACCCAAACCACCAAACCAACGAAAAGCCAAAAACAAAACAAGAACCTTCCAGAATCCCTATGTTTTAAGCCAAACAGAAACCCAAGGAACCTTCCAAAATCCATGTTTTTCCCCACCAGGCTGCCCTCCGGCTCTGAATTCTGGCCATCCCCCGCCCGCAGCAGCCGCAGCGTGGTGTCCTCCGAGGCCGTGGCCAACAGCCCAGGCTGCAGCCAGCAGGCCTGGTGGATCTCCCGGCCGTGCAGCGGCTTCTTCAGGCCCACCTGAGACCCAGAAAAAATAAGCTCAGGTGATGACAGCATGCAGAACCTGGTGGAACCCTGGTGGAACCCTCGTGGAACCTTACCTCCGGGCCGCCCTGGACCACCCGAGACCCCAAAGCTTTCAGCTGTTGGGGGAAGGCGAAGCCAATTGGGCAAATCGGTGTGAGCTTGTTTGTAAACTAGAGAGGGGTACGCTGCGGGCCCTGTTTTCCATATGAAATAGTTGTTTTTGCAGGGCCCAGGCACCCTTCTTGGATGGTTTTAAAGAGAAACCAAAGGGAAAAACCCACCCATTGCGGCGTTCCCTCATTTAAAGACGCGTCGCATGTACGTTCAGCGGCCATGGGCAAACTGGTCGACCGATTTCCGGGCTCCCCGAACCTGGTCGTCCATGGCGAAGGTGGAGTGGAACTCCAAAGTCTTCGAGCCGGAGGAGAAAGCAAAGGTAAAGCTGCGCCTGCGATCCAAAGGCCACGCTGCTCAATTAGACAGCTCGGGCCAATGGAGTGAAACAGCCTCCCACAAGAAAAAAGCAAAACACGTTGTTCCTTCGATTTGGCCCATCTCCTCCTTTTTTTTCCAGGCGCCGGAGAAAAGAAAACGAACGAGCCCCGCCTGTCTGCCACCAGGCCGTGGGGCCGCTTCGCGCCGCCGCAGCGGAAGCGCCAAAGCTCCAGATTCGCCGCGGAGTCCCAAAGCACGAAGTCTGCAGACTGGAAGGCACCGATGAGCATCTGCGGCATGGCGTCCTCTTCCTGGCACCAGTCTCTCTCTCTCTCTCTCACTCTCTACAAACAAATCCCTGGATGTTGAAACAACCAGGTCAACCGGGGCCATCTATTGTTTGACCAAAACAACCGGAAAAGGACACTTGTGCCTGGCATGCATCAACACCGGAATGGCCGGTGTGGTTTGTGTTGCCTGATGGACATTTTGCCAAGGTCTGACTGCCAACTGGGCCTCGATTGAAGGCTTGCTTCTGGAGAACAACGGATGGTTGCAGGCAAGATTCCTGTTTCGTGTGAGAAGTTTCATGAATCCAGCAGGAAACGACTCGACTGCACCTCAAGTAATCACTGCCCACAATGATCACTGACCATGAAGTGTTTCTTTCCAAAAGCAGTGTGTTGCCAATCAAGCAGAACCCTCAATGCCTGACAAAGTTAGGGACAAGTGCGCGAAGGCCAAGCTACTTCCATCTGAAAGAAAGATCTAGTACATCTGAGCTCACATCTGCAACATCAGCAAAAGAAAATTGTGCCATGCATCCTCAAAACCTTCGAAGAAAGCAATGCTGCTTAAGCAACCAGTGTCAACCCACATGCGGCCAAACCAAACAAGACCGTCCAGCCCCTGTTCGAGAACCTGTCCCACAAAAACAAATGCCTCTAAAAACAAATCCAACTGAAGCCAGGGGAAACAAGGTTGCAGGTGAAATTCCATCCAAAGACTGAACGAGGGTTCCTTTGGATTATATCTCAATCTGTCAGTCCAAAAAACGCAAAAAGAGCCTCCAGCTAAATCATTTTTTTTTAAATCTGAAGCATCCACCTATTCCTCTCCGACCTTCCAAGTGTTGGGAACGAGCCGGTTTTGGGAGTTCGCCCTAAAACATGGTTTCAGGATCATTCCAGTCCTCATCTCCTGCATCTGTAGCACCAGCAAGGAAACCAGCCGCCCACCTTCCCACGCCCGCGTCCACACCGGGGCCGTGCCTCCAGCACCGCGAGCTGCGCCAAGTGCCGCAGCCCGCAGCCCGGGCGGAAGGTGCCCAGAACCGCCCACGAGACCTCCGCGCCTGCGGCGGCTGGAGCCAGCGGGAGGTCTTCGTGTCGATGCGACGTTTGTCGTCGTTTTGGTTCACTTAGGGCTACAGGCCATGGGTCAAAACCCCGGTTAGCCCCAGTGAACATCCCAATCCAACCACTAAAATAGGTTCTAAAGTGGGTGGGGCACCTATCCCAAAATGGTACCACTGGTTTTGAACCATGGGCCATGCTCTTGTTGTTTAATTGATATGAGGGCTGGCATAACTTCAAGTCCTTGTGAGTGAACTTGGATTGCCACATAAACCGCAGCTTGATTGTGGCCAAATGAAATTTGGTGAATGGTATTGTCATTTCACTTGTAAGGGCCAAAGTATTACACATCTTATTTTCTATGAGGTAACTTGATTCAATAGTACCCCTTTCTAATTGCTTATTTGGTGGGGGGGGGTGTCCCATCTAAGAGGCGACCCTGAGGAGATGTTGCTACTGCTGACTATTCAAACTACCGGGTTCCAATGTTATCCAAACTCACTTAAAATTGGCCCAAGTGGTGACGTTGGCACTGGCCCTTTCCAGGGAAGTTATGGTCAAATATGGCTGGAGTCAAACCATCGCAAAATGCTGCTCCATGGTTCTTTCAATTGCAGCCACTGGTACTCAAAAACAAACATGCATTCTAAGTCTACCCCAGTGAACTATCGAATGACATGTTTGATTCTGGAGCGATTTTGAGAACCTTTATATGTATACCTATCTACACATATGGTTGTGTCTTTCTTGCGATTACCATACTTTTTGTGTGGTTTTCAAGGGAACCAACAGGAACACCGAAATTCATTTTGGGGGGTCCCTGGAAACAAAACCAAACCATGTACATTTAAAAAAAATCAGCCTCCCGCGCCTTCCGCAAGCCGGTGCCGCAGCACCGCACCGTCGGCGCCGGCGGAGAGGAACTCCCCGGGCTCCTCGAGGGCGCGGAGCGCGAGCACCTGAGCCGCCGGAAAACCGCGCGGAAAACCGCGCGCGCACGTGCGGCGCAAGGTTCTAGCTGTAACTTCCATTTCCATTCTTTCCAGGGATCCTTCTTTCTAGAAAACCTCCGGAAACCCAGGCAAAGGAGTTTGATCTCGCATTGTTCTTTCTTAGACTGTATATTATGGGCTTGTAAGGATTTGCACCCACAAACGGCGGCTTCCTTTTGGTTTCCCTTTAAAACCACCAAAAAGGGGGTACCGACTTCAAAAAGCGATACCGCAGTTTTTGGAATCGGACCCCCCTTTGCTTTTGGGTTCCTTCCGTTCATTTGTCGGGAAGTAAATCCCTGACTTTACGGCAGAAGTTCTGGCTCGGCGCGCCTTGCCCTCGTGGCACTTGCGAAACTGCAGAGGTTCCTCCACAAAATGCGAAGCAGGTCTCCGTGAATAGACTGTACTTCAGATTTCCTTTACTCGGTGGTTTGGAGCCCAGTGGTTTGGTGGTGTTCCGGGGTGGGTTCCCATTTACGCCCTAACAACCAGAGGTTCAAATTCAAATCCAATCTCCCAAAGGAAGGACAAATCCAACCACCCATCGAAACTGCCCATTAAGCGCCACCTGAATAGACTATACTCCTAAAGGGCATCTTTTGGCAAAGCGGGCTGGGCAAATCATTCGGCCTTGCCAACAAACTGCAAGTAGACAGAGAACATACGTCTCGGCCCAATGGCGTCTGCCAGGAAAAAAGGCATCCACTAAGAGTCAGCCAATCTAGTGCCATCATGTACGACTTAAGCAAAACAAAAAGACTTACATATGGCCTATGGTCTATTCACGCCAACAGCTTCACCCAACATTTGGGTGTCCATTTCCTTGGGGACCCTTTGGTAGACATCGTTTACGTGGGGCATTTATATCCACCAACTTGCCAACCAATATTCAGGAGATTCCAACTCGCAAAATTCTGTCTTTATTTAGTGGACCCCCCAAATTGGTGGTTGTCCTTTCGGTTTTTCCTGTTCAAACACACAAAACAGGTACCGCTTCAAAGCAAGGTGAGCCGCCCATTTAAAGGCTTTGGTCCTTGAGGGCATGGACGACGCCGTGCTCGTCCCCCAGCAGCCAGCTGCCCAGCACCCGCTCCGCGCACAGCAGCCGCCGGTTCTTCTCGCCGCCAAGGCGCCAGGTGGCCTTTAAGCGCGGCGCGGGGCCAGGGAGCCACTGCTGCACCCGGCCCTGGTGGTCACAGAAGAGGCCCTGACAGCAAGGCCAAATCAACCCAACTGAGGTGCTGTGGCTTTTTGTTGTTCCTGTGCGGGTGTGTTTTCCAGCCAGTCGTTTTTGGAGGGGTTGGATGTTGCAGCCAGTGGTGAGTTGCAAAATGACAACAAACCCAGACAAGGTCTTGCCCCCCAAAGTGCGGCTCGAGGTTGACTGCTGGTGTGATTCCACCGCTGGTGTGATTCAAAACAGTGACCACGCGCACTGGGTGGCGTTTGATCAGCCACTAAGCAAGCAAATACAGCCAAGGTCAGTTAAGGCGTCGGAATTGGGCAGCTCTGGCGCAAGCAACCGCAAGACTCTGCACATTGCTTCCCTCGATTTCCTTAGACTTGTGAAACAGAATCCAGGATCCACCGTGACTCGTGCTCCCGGCCTCTTCCTCTGAGGCAAATGCTGCACCCACTCGGCACTGGTGAAAAACCTCCACCCAGGTGCCGCTCGGTTCTCCTTCGCTTTCGGCCACGATGCAGCCACGCCCATCCGCGCAGCCTGCCCAGATGTGGGCAGAAGCCGCTGCCATGGACGTGAAGCAGGCGCCATCGTGCTGGAAGAGCAACGTGGCATTCACCTCGTCCTCACCCTGGCCCGTTCACCCCTCCCCCCTTCAAACCTTCCCCCCCTCCCTTTGGTGGCAATTCTCGGTCTTTCTGGTTGCCTTTTCTTTGGGTGGTGCCTGGCACTCCCTCAAGTTCCATGTAAAATGTGAGCTCCTTGAGTCCCTTTCCGAGTGTACGGAAGCACAAGGTTTGGCCGTGGTTCCAATTTGCTCAGTGAGCCAAGCAAACCGGTTGCATGCTGTTGGTTGCCACTAGGGCTGAAAGTATGTGGATAGATCATCCGCTGGACGGCGTTCTAGGCATGCTTGATCGAATACGCATTGCCAGCTTGCCAGTTCAAGGGCCGTCTTTCTTGCAATAGGTTGACCTACAGTTTGGGAGTTCACGTCAGAACCTCGGCTTCCCCCTAGGTTGCTGGTTCGGATTGGTGGTTTAGTGGTTCGGAGTGGTTTCCCAGTTGCACTCTAAAAGAACCAGGGGTTAAAATCCAAACCCAAACCACACCAGTCCAAATCACCAACTAAGGGTAAGCTGAGAACCTTCCGGCCCCCTTTTGACCCCTTCAAAAGGCGGCAGCTGCCACTTCAGGCGGCCTCCGTCAGCTGCAGTCGGTAAAGCTTCCCGAAATTCGTGGCCACCAGCGCCCGCAAATGAGACAGGACCACCACCTCCCGGATCCAGTCCTTGCGGAGGTTCTTTCGAGGTGCAAGTATGTGGCTCGCCTTCTTTTTGAGGCTGCCCCTTTCTCTTTGTGGTTTCAAAGGGAAACCAAAAGGAATCCATGGAGGTCCCCAAGCTTGCATGTGTTCCGTCAAAACATAACCCGGAACCATAAATCATAAGGCATGCCAAGCTTGGAACTCTTTACAAGGAAATACAGAACTTGCAAAACGAACTGCCTGTCAGAACACACTTCCCAGTGTAATCAACTGAATTCCTTCAACATCCCCCCAAGACCCTAAAAGCATTTCGGTGTTTTCTGTTCAAACCTGCTTGCTCGGCCAAAACCGTTGCGTTGGGTAAGCGACAACATACGCATACTAAAGAGCGACCCTCACTTCCAAAGCGGACTGGCCGCAAAAAGTCCGGTCCAAACCCAAGAAGTTCTGAGTTCATGAACTCACGAAATGAGGACCTGAAGAGAACTAGACACAACAACCCGCGAGACGAAATTCATCCCATGGTTTGATTTGCCGTTCCAAGAGGCCTTGCCAAGAGGACTGTCTTCCATCAAAATAATCCGCTGTCAGCTGGAAAGAGGGCAGAACAAGTCAGAACTGATGCGTCCCTTTGGTGGTTTGGATTGGTGGTTTGGAAGCTCTGGGATGGCTTCCCAATTGCCCTCCACAAGAACGAGGGGCTCGAAACCGATCCAAACCACCAACCCAATTCCTTCTGTCCTTTGAGTTCGCCCCTACAGATACCACCAACATGACGACTCACTCCATCCCCTCCCTTTGAAACTCCCTGCGATTTTCGTCTTTTCACAAGCGAAGGCCAAAGCGGTCGGACCGGGTCCTCGGGCTGCGGCACCTGCCAAGACCTCACCGACACCTCGCCGCCCAGGTCCAAAGGCCAAAGCTTCACCGCCCCGTCCTCCGATGGAAGGAAACGAGAAAGACGCCGTTTCTCGCCCCTCACCACAACACCCTCCTTGTTTTGTTGGCTATGCCAAGAGGTGCGACAGAAATTGACATTTGAATTTTGGTTCGTTGTTGGTTTTGTCGCAACAAGAAGTGCGACAGCAATATTTGGAGCCTTCATTCATTTGGACAGCTGGATAGCAGGAAAAAACGATTTGGCTATATGTTGAACACCCAGGTTTTCGTGGTAAATGACCCTGGAAAACCTCTGAACCTGGCTGGTGAAAAGTGCTGCAAGCCGCCTTTGCAGAACAGGTTCAAGTCCACTCCATTCCATGCACCAATCAGTACAAACACCGGCTATGCAAAACTATCAACGCCCGCCAAAACTGTGTTTTCATATCAGCAAAATGGATCAAACAGCTGTCCCTTTCCTTGACACATCAGGAATTCCAAAAAAAAGCTTTCATCCGGAAATTTCAGGAGACCTAAGGAACCCTATCCAACCCCTGGGAAACCCGGCTGCAAGCCCCGACTGCCCCCGGGCGTGTGTTGCTCCCTCGCCCGCGCGCGCCTCTCCGCCGGAGGCCACCGAGTGCTCCAGGAGCTCCAGGCACCGCACGCCCCGCGTCTGGTGCCCCGAGAGCCGTCGCAGCAGCACGCCGCCGGCCGAGAAGACCCGCACCTCAGCGTCAGTCAGTCACTGGATAGTACCTGATCGCCCCTTTGAGCACCAGGAACAAATGAATCGGATGGAAACCCACCTGCAGGTCCTGTTTAACTTGCGGCACATGAAAAGAACCGGAGGTCAACTCTGACCGGGATAATGTCATGTGCCAGGTTGTCATGACTTGAGTCAGCTAGTGGCAGCTCATGATAGAACAAATGTGGTGGGTATGGTGACTGGCGGTGATGGGGCTGCTGCGCGACTTTTCTTTAGACCTCTAAGTGAGGCGGTATAGCAAGGCTGGTATGGCAGCCATAAATAAAGACCTCCAACCTGACGCTTCGACCTTTCTGCAACAAGTCAAGCTCTTCCTGAACTCAATGCCCAAGCCCTGCAATACCACCTGAGATTGCGCCCCATGATCTCCCGATTTTCCGCTTCTTCCCTGGACATGGCATGCATCCCTTGCTCCCCTCGCTCATCAGGGCGCAATGGAGTCCTCGGAAGCCGACACCACCAGGGCCCCCGTGGGCGCATCGGCCAGCAGCGCGTCCCACACCCGGCAGCCGTGGCCCCGGCACACCGCCAGGCAGCGCCAGCCCCCCACGTCAGCGCCTTCCGCCGGCGGCTCCGCGCCAAGCGGCGAGGCGGCGGTGCCCCAAACGCGCACGGTGCGGTCGTCTGAGGCGGTGACGATGGTGTTGGCGTCAAAGAGCCGCACGCGGAAGATGGCACCCTTGCAGAAATATGGGAATGGGAAAATGAATCACAAAATGCAAGCCGCAACAAAGAAAAGTGGTGCAATCTTGAGCAAACAAGAAAGCTCCAAGGTGTCGGCTGCCACCTCAGTACGTCCCAAGCCTGGTGACCGGCCAGCTGCAGCGCCTCCGCTTTCCCCGCGGGCCACAGCACCACGAAGCCGTCGAAGGTGCCCCCGGCGCAGACTGCGCCGACTCCCGCGCCCGCGACGTCGAATGCGTCCACCCGCAGCGCGGCCGAGTAGAGGAAGGAGACCTCTGCCGGCCCTGGGAGGCGCACTCCTGTCGGAAACCAAGTCAGACTTGCGCACCTGCCCGCATACAAGTCGTGTACATTAGTGGCCTCTCTGTGAAATCTGCCCATGCTTTCCCCTTGACAAGGATCTGCTTGCAGCCCTCTCCTTGTCGCAAGGCTCCTTCTTCCAGGTGCCACAGCTCAAGAAACACTCGTCCATATGCCACTACCAAAATCTCCTGGCGGTCGGGCGGTCGGGCTGTGGTGACATGGCAGGTAAAAATCATATCATCGGTGGCACAAACTCACATACAAAAGGTCAGCAAAATAGCCCAGGAAACTGAACAATGGCATGCAAGTGCTGAGCTGTCCAACTAGCACATCCCCTTGTCCACACGATTTTGGCGGCCAATATGATGAAGACAAGGACAAGGACGAGCACAAGGACATGGAGCATGACGTATACCACCAGCACAGCCATGAGGCTACCACAACGGCAACGGCCCAGACCACAAGCACGACAACGACCAGGACAACGAGGCAACGCACACAACGACCACCAACAACAACGACGACGACAACGACGACGAGGACCACCACCACAACCACAACCACAATCACGACCACAACATCATCATCATCATCATCATCATCATCATCATCAACAACCACAACCACAACCACAACCACAACCACAACCACAACCACAACCACGACCACCAAGAACAACCACAACCACAACCACAACCACGACCACGACCACAACCACAACCACAACCACAACCACCACCACGACAACGACAACGACAACGACAACGACAACGACAACGACAACGACAAGGACAACGACAACGACAACGACAACGACAACGACGACGAGGACCACCACGACAACGACAACCACAACCACAACAACAACAACAACAACAACAACAACAACAACAACAACAACAACAACAACAACAACAACAACAACAACCACAACCACAACCACAACCACAACCACAACCACAACCACAACCACAACCACAACCACAACCACAACCACAACCACAACCACAACACACCACAACCACAACCACAACCACAACCACAACCACAACCACAACCACAACCACAACCACAACCACAACCACAACCACAACCACAACCACAACCACAACCACAACCACAACCACAACCACAACCACAACCACAACCACAACAACAACAACAACAACAACAACAACAACAACAACAACAACAACAACAACAACCACAACCACAACCACAACCACAACCACAACCACAACCACAACCACAACCACAACCACAACCACAACCACAACCACAACCACAACCACCACAACAACAACAACCACAACTACAACCACAACCACCACCACAACCACAACCACAACCACAACCACAACCACAACAACCACAACAACCACAACAACCACAACCACGACCACGACCACAACGACAAACAACAACCCGTTTCAATCTACCCCCCTACCTACTTACTTACCCACCTACCTACCCAACTACCTACCTACAACCGACCGACCGACCGACAGACTGACGAGACAGACAGAGAGACACACAAAAAAACACAGAAGCAAACAAACCAACCAACCAACAAACATACAAACATGCAAACACGCAACATGCAAACCCGTAAACACACCAGAGCACAAACAATCAAACAAACAATTTCAGAAACAAACAACAACGAGCCGTACGGATGTCTCGTCGCGCACCGAACATACGCGCCGACGAGACCATGTCATGTTTCCATTGGACCCTTCCCCCCGGTAGCCCGCTGCGCCTGTGCCCAGGCCACCTCCAGCGGCCAGTCTGGCAGCCGCGCCCTGCACCGCAGCCGCAAGGCCACGGCCTCGTCGACACCGGCGGCCACCTGCGAGCGAGGTGGCAGGGGTACCTAGCCAAAAAACAATTGTACCCTCCCTCCAATCATGGAAGTGGACAGAGGAGTGAAGTAGTTGTCCAAAACCTGCTTTAATTGGCAGCTTCTATGATTGCAGGAAGGGTAGGTGTCTTTGAACGCTAGGCGGAACTCCTGTGGACCTATACCGGCAACTCCTAAAGGGTCCCTTTGTATCTTTTGAAGAGCTACAGGGGGGGAATTAGATGGCACAATTGTGTATGGGTAAAGGCGACACGGGAAGAAGGGAAGTTTAATCAATGAATTGGGAAATCAGAGTTCTTGAGAGAAGCATGAAGCCGAGCTCAGTCATCGGTTCTAGCACACAAGTAGACACCCGCTGGCAAAAAGCTGGCTTGCGCAAACAAAGGTTGCTCGGACAAGTTCGACTGGGTATAAACATGTGTGCACATTAAATTTGTAAAAGGTGGGCACCAGGCAAAACATCCATCCTCCATCAACCTAGCAAGTCTATTGAAAGGACACGGATGTTTCCTGTGCCATTTGAACTATCAAAGCGCTCGACCCTACTTGCCATAAGATGAGTGACCAGATTCAGGCATGACCTCCATGATACATGTACACTCTCTCGGGCCAAGCCACGGTTCACAATATGAGAAAGTCGGCACTCATGGCTCACTTTGCCAATAGCCTTTATCCGCAACCAGCATGCCACACTGCCAAATATGCCGCGGTTCTGCAAATATGGTCTTGCGGTAACCCCTTGACAAGACAGCTTGATCTGCGACATGGTCAAGCCTCTCGGCCTATTTGGCCTGGGTTCTCTTGGCAGGGACCCTCCAAAATGCTGTTCAATCGATTCTGTCCAGCTCAAGTACTCCCTTTGAACCGCAAATCCTGATCGACAATCTGAGGAACCAGCCTCCTCTGACTCTCCCATTCCGGCCATAGATCCACGCTTCCTTTCACACACACACACCTGCTGTTGGGTTGTGTCCGCCTGCTTTGGTAGTGGCCCAGCTGGGAAAGGGACAAATGGGTATGTGTCAAAGTAGGGGGGACCCCCAATAATGGCTTTCCCTTCAAAAAGCTCGCACAACTCAGCCATCCCAAAACAAGTAGCCTCAAACAAACTGCCAAACATTGGTGACACTTTTGGAAAAATCAATGAGTTTCCCGGGTAGATGGGGCATAAGCCCAATCTACACCACTGGAATCCATCTATTTCATTGCCCAAACTAAGCGATCAAAAGGACACCTCCCAGGAACTCAGCGTAGACACGGGCTGGTTCCAAGGATTGTGTTTTTTTCCCGAACCCCAGATGCCCGAAGGACCCAAAAATCAAAGAAGTTCACCTGTGGGCCTGAACCAAAAATCGAAAATTGGAAGACTAAAAGGTCGGATCGAGTAAACCGATCAAAGCGCTCGCCTCGCAGATGGCCAGGTACTGAGGTCCGAAGGCCGCCACCAGAATCACACCTCACGTGGGTTCCCGTGAGAACCCAATGGCTCGGATTGGAAGAGACATGGGTTGTCCAAGAAGGTTGCCCAATAGGGACATCCCGCCACTCACGTGGATCTCTCAGAATGGGCGCTTTGAGGAGATAGTCTGAAAAAAGGGGCACCTGCCTGGGTCTGTCTTTTTGAGGGTACCCGTTGTTTGTGGCGTTTCAAGGGAAGCCAAAAGGAACACCGAAATCCAGGCGCAACCCCCATGTCTTGCAGTCTATACCGGCGCTGCGTTTCTATCTGACGGCCTTCTTTACCGAATTGCTCTTTTCCAGTGGATGGAATTTCATAAGGCCCGCGAAAAAGGGAACAAAATGAGCAAACAAACGTGCAGGATCACTCTAAGGCCACCCCCCTTCTCGTCACAGCCGTCCGAACGCGGGCCTTCCCGGCGATTGGGAGAAAGGCCATGGAGGTGCGCTGTGCCCAGCACCCGTAGCGGCGCCTCGGACTCCAGCGGAGTGCAGCCAGTGGATGGAGCTGACTTGGCCATGGGTCGAAATCCAAATCGTACCCTGTGAACATCCCAATCCAACCATTTGAAATAGGTTCCAACATGGGCGCTGAATTCACCTACCTGGGATCCCATTGGTTTTGACCCACGGCCATTTGGCCCCCCCCGGCCCCCCCCCCAAAAAAAAAGAGGTCGAAAGTCTCATGCTGTGGATGGAAGAACTTCTGCACCACTTTAAACCCATGGGAACCATTATTTGTTGGTAATTACAGGAGAATCATTCCATGGTTTCTTCGGTGATGCAGGATTGCAGTATAGATTAACATCATGATCATAGGAAACTCTGGAGGGTAGGCTCAAGGAAGGAGTTCGAACTCACCTGGGGCAAGGCAAGGGACCCCTGAATGAATCAGTGGTGCCTAGGTGCAAAGGAAGTGACCTGCCAAGGGCAGGTGTTCTGCGACAGGCATGTCAAGCAGAGCACTCACTTGTCAAACACATCACGAAACAAACAGGGCAGGGACTGAAAATTCTCAGCCTGTGGTGCGCAAAGGTCGTGATGCGGGAAGATAGCTGTTCAAAGATACAGGTGCGTTCTTTGTGTGGCCCCTGTGCAAGCAACAAATCCGAACCAAAAATACGGCCAATTCATGTGACAGAAAAGCCCAAGCCACAGGCAGGCTACACCACAATGGCGTGAAGGCAAGAAACGCGGAGCGCAGATGAAACTTTTGGTCCCATGAGATAGATCCAAAAATCCAACGCACTCCCTGGAAGATGTTGCTCCCTTAAAGAACCCGTCCTTTTTGAAATACGAGGGCCAGAAAGTCAGACACTGCAAACCGGGAGCCACTTGCAACACCAGGGCATCTTAGGAAATCCTGGTATGTTCTTGCTGGTCGGTCATAAAAGGTGGAAACCCGCCGTTTTGCCATGTCTCTTTCACAACGCCTCAGTGACAAATGTGTGGAGCTCCCTTCCGATTTCGACCCAGAGGCTCCCAACAAAACCCAACAAGGCCTAGAAGGGGGGACACCCGAACATGGCCTTTGGTGTAGAACCGTTGGTTTCCCCCGTTTCAACCTGAGAAACGTACCGTTGTCAACATGTCACACACACACACACAAGGTAGTGTTTGGATTTGGACACCCCAAATGGCTTCTGTTTGCCCTTTGGTTTCCTAAGCGCCAAGAGAGGGGAACCAACTCCAAAAAGACGAGCCACCCACAAGGCTTGGTGGTTCCCAGCCATCCAATTAGCTTCTCAGGTGTTTCGTTGGTTTAGCGGTTTTCTGAATTTCGCCGGTTGCGCCTCCGTGTTTCTCTTTTTAGGGGACCCCCCAAACTGGGTTTTGGTTTTCCTTTTTTGGCTTCACCAAAAAGGGGTACCCTGAAAACAAGACGAGCCACCCACCTAACCAGAGGCCACATCCAAGCCAAACCCGCCGGTCTGAAGTTCTGAAGACCCCGGCCGCGCAGCGGTACTCCTCTCCGGTGACTTTTCCACCTGCGGCTTGGTTTCCCATTGGCCATACTCATTTGAGTGTGTCTCAAAATATGACTTGGACCCCTAAAATTGGTGGTTTCCTTTTGGTTGCACTTTAAAACCACCCCAACAAATGCTACCCTGAAGACACACCCATTTCTACCCTACAAAGGAAGTGGACGATCGGGGCCTGCCCCAAACAGGAAAGCTTTCGCCTTCCAAAACCGATTGGAGGGAGGCTCGCTGGCCACCTTTCGGAGGGCAACTCTCGGGAAAGGGTTTCAGTAAACTGGGTCATTCCCGGCAAGGACTCCGCAATGTGCCTGCGCAGCAATGGATTAAACCAGAACCTCTTCCCTTTTCGTGCGTCTGGAATGTAAAGGGGGAGAAAAAAAACAAGGGGGTACCTCGAGAAAGACAGGGCTTTGTGGGAGCTGAAGCGAGAGTTGGCATGGAAAGACCGTCCCAAACACGGCCATGCTCCAAGATGCACATTCGCCGCTGACCAATTTCCGGACTGAAATTGAGCTCAACTCCCTGTTCCTGTACGTCAACAGGGTGTGTCTGTTTGTGGGGACCCCAAAGATGGTGGTTTTCCTTTTGGCTTCTTTTTAAAACCATCAAACAAGGGGTAAACTAAAAAAGACAGACCCAATAAGTGTTCCACGATTCCCAAAGGCATCCAACACCAACCGAAATGAAGAGAAGAACCTGTGGCTAGTGCAAAGACAAGTGAAGAGTAACAGGACGTCACAATATCAGGGAAGCGGCCACCTCGAGGTGCAGAAGGGTGATTTCCACTAGCGTTTTCTTGTAAGGGAGATGTCATGTCGTGCGGGACGTCGTGCACCCAAACTCAAGGGTCCCGCTCGCAAAGTGCCTCCAGCCGTCAGCCTGGCACCAGTGATCGGCAAACTAGCCAACTAGCCTTCAACGTCGAGGCAGCGCTACGGTTGGGTCGTCCTTGACTTGAAGGGCGAAGATCCGATGTGCGACCCCACAAACCAGTTGACCAGCATCACCAACACACGAGAGCAAGTTGAACTCAGGACAAAGAAAGCAAGCAAGCAAGCAACGCAAAGCAAAGCAAAGCAAAGCAAAGCAAAGCAAAGCAAAGCAAAGCACAAAGCAAAAGCAAAAGCAAAAGCAAAAGCAAAGCAAACATGCAAACATGCAAACAAGCAAACAAGCAAACAAGCAAGCAAAAAAAAAACAAGCAAGCAAGCAAGCAAGAAAGCAAACAAGCAAGCAAGCAAGCAAGCAAACAAACAAACAAACAAACAAACAAACACACAAATGTTTCAGCTGAGCGGTAGAATTAGACTTGATATCAATAGTATCCTATGGCGTATTCTTTGCTATAAGTGCAGTTGGGTTAATGGGATTCGGACCCTTGCACGGTGCCCCTCTTCATTGTCGAGTGTAGCCTCACAAGTCTGCGAATCTGCTGTCCCAAAATTCAGCTGGCAGCTGGTAATTCGCTTAAGCCAGACGGATTCAGCGTGCAACGCGTTGATTCGGGAAAACAGTCAACTCATCTTCTAGGTACTGGATCTTCACAGCCCAGGAACGTTCATAGCCTAGAGGTCCTGTGGAACTAGGGTGACTTGCAGCCGGCGATTGTGGAATGTGACACAGCCCAGCTGATCAACCCAAACTTTAGCAAAGTCAGTGCGATCAGGTGCCCACTCTTGACAAGAAAGCACCTCCTCCAACATCAAATCAAATTGAACGCGAGTAAGAACACCCGTTCACAGGTAGAAATGTTTTAACCTCAGGGTGGTCCTTCCATTTGGATTGAGAGGCGATTCACCATTGCCCACCCCTCACTCATGCCCTCCGGCCCCTGCACCAACAACACTGCGCCAGCGCGGCGCATGGAGGTCGGGACCTGAGCGAGACACGACGAAGCTCGTGGAATTCGGTCGGATCCGATTCGGTTTCCTCCCCCTCGATTTCCATGAATTCGATCTGCGCCTCGAAAACCTGGCATCCCCTCTACATTTCAGGGGCCCAACTCCATGCCAACTTCATGACAAATGCCTTTGCCCAACACGATGCCACTGTCTGGTTCAACCCCATTCGCCTTGCTCTAAGTCCAGAGCTGAGGCGCCCGGCCCACTCCCACCAGCAGAACCGCTAAGGGAGCGCCACCCACCTCGACCTCAGAGCTCAGAGAGGACAACGCGAGGCTGTGCAGGGGCATCCCATCTTGAGCAGAGGTACCAATGCGCCACAGGCCCTACCTTTAGCACAGGTCTCGAATTTCGTGAGGTACCCCCTTCTCAAATGCGCGAACTCAAGAGACTGCCCAAACAAACTTGTGGCTCCGGAACTGAAACAAAGACCTTCATGCTCACCCGCCCGGGGCCACGAAAGCGCTCAGCGTGCATGGGCCCGGGCTGTTACAGCACAGGCGGTCAGCACCGGACCTCAGTCGGGATGTCACGTCACCTATGGAACGCAAATTGAGTCTCTGCCCGCCAAACAATCACCATCTTTGAGGCTTGAAATTGATATCTTTATCTTTCCAGCGGTGCGATTTGCGCGGAACTTCACCGGGTATGCATTTGTGGCTGGGCCAGAGACAACACCCAGGAGATTCCATCCAGCGCAGTATTTTAAAAGCGTGGTAACCGCATGGGTCACCATGAATCGATTTGCATGTTGAAGCGCAGTGCTGCACGATCCAGTGACCTCGCCAGGGCATCCCATGCCTTTGCCAGCGCGACACCAGCGCACACGTGCAGGCCAGACAGGCGGATTGTTGCAGGTCTCTGTGCTCAGCACAGCGGCAGCTGACTACTTGAAGGGGCAGGATACTTTGTAAGGGGTTAGTAAGCCTGGTTGACCCACTTACCATGCTTACAAGTCTCGCAAGTGGGTTATAACCAGGCTTTCTATAACCACTTACTAAGTACGCTGCCCGCCGCGCTGAATTCAGCCCTTTATCTGCGAATGACAACGCTTCACTGTGAGGCCGCTGGGCAGCTCAGGCACGGGTTGGCTGTTTGGTGAGTCCCGAAACCTTCGCGGCCTATCAACCTGATGGAAGTGAGCAGGGCATCGTCCGACAAGCACGAGACCGAATCTCCCTGTGCAGCTATTTGTTAGCTCTGAAACAAATAGAGCGTACAAAAAGACTCATCCCTCTCCACCAACAACCGCATCCTCCCACTGCAGCTCTTCGTCTACCCAGCTGTGAGTTTGCAATTTGGCAAACCGGTACTTCAAGCCCGCCAACGCGATTTTTGCTCGCCGTAAGGCCGCCGCCCACATAGTCATGGCTTTGGAAGTCAATGTCTGCTGCCATGGCGAACAGCCACCAACTACTCCTGCAAGACCACTGAATTGTGCTGGAAGAATCGCAATCATCAATCATTCCCTGAATTGTCTCATCTGCAGGATACAGTACTCAGCTGTCACTAGGAATGCCGGTCCTTTAAAACTCTCGTGTGTGGAGGTCCATTCGAACTCGGGGTTGGCCAAAGTCCGTGTAGGGTCTGATTTCCTTGCAAGTTATCTCCCCAAGACACCTACCCACATGATCAGGGTTGTGGCCTCTCACTCCAAGCTGAAGGATGGCAACAGGTCCGGTCCTTTGCCGGGCTGGAGCCGCGAGATGGCCGGCGAAACTCGAGGCTTCGGGAAGTCCATGATAGGTGCGGAAACACTTGCTGGTTCTCAGTACGGACTCAACAGTGGGTTCGGGAATGAGCCTTGGCATCCCCTTAAAGGAAACCACAAGGATGGTTTAAAGCGTCATTCTCTCATTCCCTGCTGGGCACCAGGAAAAAGTCCAATGGGTGGTCGAGGTTTACGTCAAGCCACTTGCTGGAGAGGAGCTCGTCATGTGCATCAGGCGATGTTTTGCCAAACATATTGACACGCCGCAGTCTGCTAACCCTCAATCGGAGGCTTGGATTGGCGGCTTGGAAGGGTAGGCGTTTGCTGCCTAGTTCTCACAACAAACAGGGGTTCAAACTCCCAGACCGCCAATCCAAAGCACCAACTCGAAGTTACTTGACGCAGGGCGCATGCCAATTCCCTGGATTCGCAAAAAAAGCGAAACCGCTCAAATCTACGACTTATTCTTGAAATCAACTGGTTGCCCCTTTCCCCCCTGAAAAAATGACTCGCGAACCCAGGGCCCTAAGCTAACTAACTACCTCTCCCAGAGGTGGCCCCTTGGCTGAAACTCACCGGAGTAGAACTTCTCTGCGTTGTCCTGGCAAGGAGGATGTGAGGTGACTCCTTTCTCAACCTCCATTTGCTTAAGTCCCCCGAAAAGAATAACAATATTTCCAGTCGTGAAACCAACAGGGGAAAATAAATCACATTCTTCAGCAATTGGAAGTCTCCTTTACTTTGACACCATCAGGTTCCCGACATCACCCCTGAAAGCCTTCCAAACCCTGGACCGGAAGGTGATGCAAAAAAACAACCAAAAATACTAAGAGCGTAGAGGACCCTGACTAGGTCCTCCGGTAGAGAGGTCAGAATCAGGGTACCCATGTTTTTCTGTAGTCTATTTTGGTAGGGGAACCCTCCCCGAAAAAAGGGTAAAAAGGCACCACTGGGGGACCTGGTTGAGCCCGTACGTCCTGCATGATCACCTCTGCACGCTCCCGATAACCTGGCGGGGTTTCGTGGTCTGCAAAAGCTAGCCTCTCAGCCAACCAACAGGGAACCTGACTGGGGGCAGTCTGGAAGACAAATGTCCTCCAGAAAGGTCCCTCAGGTGAATTGCAGAGTGGACGGAGGGAGCTGGATTTAGGACGTCTTCAAGAATCTGTCTAAACATGCATCAATACATATATATATATATATAATACACATGTATGTATGTATGTATGTATGTATGTATGTATGTATGTATGTATGTATGTATGTATGTATGTATGTATGTATGTATGTATGTATGTATGTATGTATGTATGTATGTATGTATGTATGTATGTATGTATGTATGTATGTATGTATGTATGTATGTATGTATGTATGTATGTATGTATGTATGTATGTATGTATGTATGTATGTATGTATGTATGTATGTATGTATGTATGTATGTATGTATGTATGTATGTATGTATGTATGTATGTATGTATGTATGTATGTATGTATGTATGTATGTATGTATGTATGTATGTACACAGTCTATATATTCTGTGTAAGAATATGGGTGTCTTTTTGAGGGTAGCCCTTGCGGGCTGGTTTTAGAGAGAAACCAAAACATGGATAACCCCCCCCCAAAAAAAAAAAAAAAACAAAAAAAACATGATGCTTGTTGATGTCGCGGCAATCCGCAAGTCAAAATACTTGCCAAACCACGTACCTCCAAATGCCATACAGTACCTGCGCATACCAATAGTGTTTGCATTTATCCGACATCCCATCCCTGATTTGATTGCTTCCTCTCACAGATGGGAAGAAATGGTCCTGGTCTTCACAGCCCTGGAATGCGCTTTTTGCTCGGCATCTCTGTCAAGGTCTCCCTGCTCCCAACTCAAAGGGACACCGAGGCCCAAACAAGAAGTAGGACATGCATCCCTATCAGAAAGGGCCCCGTCCTGAATTTCACAGCTCGGAGGAAGGCACCACAAGCCGCCCCTGCAACCACAAACTCTCAAGTTAGCCCTCACTGCCGTCTTCGAGGGTGGTACCCCATGTTCGTGGTGCTGAAAGGCAAGCCAAAAGGAAAACTGAAATCCATTTTTTGGGGGGGGTCCAAATCGAAAAGAAAGACGCACCCATCTCAGCCACGGGGCGCTCCAAGAGCGTGGTGTTGGAGAGGAGCCCCTTCTCCTGGATGGAGAAGGTCCAGTGCGCAATGATGGCGCTGCCCAGAGCACCTGTGACGGTCGATCGCTATTTCAGCATAGGTAAACTGGACGGAAATAGATGGGGTTTTCTGGTACAAGTAAAAGGGGGCTAAACCTGATCTAAGCCAGTGGCACCCATCTATTTCTAACCAACCTAAGCTAAAAAGGACACCTATGCATGTCAGTCTCATGTCGAAAGACGAGGAGCATTGAGAGAGGCCTTGATGAAAACATTGCTGTCCATCTGGCCCAAGAGACATCGACTTTGCTGTTGGACTCTAAGTAGTTGTTTTTGTTTTCCTCGCGGATGGGGAATGCTCGCTGGCTCCAATTACATGGTTTAGTGAGTCTCGAAATATATCTGAAGATCGGAAGGGTTTCCTGAAACCATTTCTGCGGCTGGCCGGTCCTGGCCACGTAAGCCACGATTTGCACACTGCAAGTCTACAGGAGATATGTGTATCCAGGTACCCAAAGAGGGCTACCAATCCCTTCATGGAGTGCCTATTTCAATTCGGGCTGATCTCGAAACAGAGTTTTCCTTGGGATCATGGCATCGGTCATCTGCAGCAAGTGACGGCTGACCTCTGACGTCTAGCAACTGATCATGTTAACTTCGGATTAATACAGAGGACCGTACTCATGAGGAGTGGTTCCCTTTTAGTAAGGAAACAATCTATATTAGGAAGTCCTCTAACAAGTAGGGTCCTCGGATTAATCCGAAGTCCACATGAGCTTAGCCCTGGTCGCATGATCCTCCACATGCATGATTCACCTGCCTGCGTGCTCTCCTCTCTGCTTGGGATGAAGGGTGCTCATCTGGCGCTCGTCGTCAGTGGCAACACCCACCTCGGCTTCTCGATTCGCTGCCCGCCCGCAAATCACGCGTCGCAGAAGTCGCGGTGATTCAATTGCCAGTTGCAGGAGGGCGACCACAAAACAGGATCGCCTTTCTAAGTGTCCAAGTGGGCAAGAAAAGAAACGACATGAAAGGAGCCCAGCATTCCGAAGCCTCGGTATTCTAACCTGCATATATCCGTTGAGCAGCATTGACTCTCTTTGTTGCATAGCCCGTACGACCTTTGATCAAAGTTCCTTACAAGCGGCTCTCTGTCAAATGGCAAGCTCCCAAGATTCCCACAGAACCAACCAAGGCTCAAGCAAAGCCCAGGGCAAACCTTACAAACACCGCATGGATCAATCTTTTGTAACAATCTTTCCCGGCGAAGCTTCCCAGTCAATGTCGTTGAAGTCCTCATGCTGGAAGGCGAAGAAGTTGTCGTTCCAGTCAATGGACCGTCCCAGACCATCGCTCATGGTCTCGTATCCATGCCTCCAGTGCATTGGCACACAGCGAGGCCGACATGGGAGTAGCTTAATCCTTTCCAATCATTGGTATGGCAGCAAACACCTCGTTGTTTGAATCCCCCTACTAAACATGAATAGGGCCCCCAAACCTAAAAGCGGGTTTGCCTCCAGAATCCGTGAACAAGCCAGAAGGCTTCTGGACTAGCTCTCGATTTCGGGTGTTGAAATCGAGCACAAACAAAATATCCAACCGTCCAGTTTGTTGCTGCGTATGTGGCGCGAATGTCGGAGTCGCACTTTTATCCCTTCCCTGCATCATTGAATGTTCGCCTGATTGTGTGCAATTATGCTGGGCTTGACAGTTGTGGCTTCTTTGCTCTCCAGCACAAAGGAGCACGTTGATTGGCAAAGGGTGTTGATCCGCATTCTCTGCGGTTGGCCTGCTCGAAGGCATCCCCAGCATCATATGTCAGCCATCATTGGAGGAGGCACAGCAGCCCTGCCTTGGGTGTGCTAGATTCGAGCAGGTGGGTTTTGCCGGTGAGCTTCTTAGCTCACCACGGCTTCAATGCGCCGGCGGCTGGCCCCAGGCGAGCTGAAGATCGCTTGCGACAAACCCTGGCTCTTCGCGAGAGAGGTGCGCATGGAAGTCAAAGATGCCGAAGTCGAAGAGGCAGGAGGAGTTCCTGAGATCAGGGGTTCCTATGGAAAGCCTCATATCAAAATTAGAGGACCCCCAAACAAATGGTTGCATGTTGCATCACTTGCCAAAAGCTCTGACAATGAAGGGTCACCCCTTTTTCAAAAGCCATGGGAGCACAGGGGACCTTTTTACAGGGGTCACTGGAGTTCCCCTCCAAAAGTTGATCAATTCACAGATGGCTTCCATGGAAACTGCCACTCTTGGAGGTTCCGAAAAGGGAAATGGATCGGGAACCCTGCTTAAAGATGCGAGTATTCCAAGACCATCAGGTGAACATTCCATTGTCGCAAAGCAATGGGTCATCACGGGAAGGTCCAGGGCTCGGCTTTAGGTCAAGGGGTTCATCCACGTGTCAGGTGCAGTCGCGCCGAAGCAAAGTGTCTGTGTTTCAGCGTAAGTGCATGATAGGACTTTGTATGTATGTACACACGTACGTATGTGCGTACGTACGTATGTATCTACGTGTGTGTGTGTGTGCGTATGTATATGTGTGTGTGTATGTATATGTGTGTATGTGTGTGTATGTATATGTGTGTGTGTATGAGTATGTGTATGTGTATGTGTACGTGTATGTGCATGTGCATGTGCATGTGTGTATGTGTGTATGCGTGCATGTGTGTGTGTGTATGTGTGTATGCGTGTAAGTGTGTATGTGTGTATGTGTGTGTGTCTGTGTGTGTGTCTGTGTGTGTGTGTCTGTGTATCTGTGTGTCTGTGTATGTGTGTATGCATATGTATGTATGTATGTATGTATGTATGTATGTATGTATGTATGTATGTATGTATGTATGTATGTATGTATGTATGTATGTATGTATGATTGATTGTTTGTACGTGTGTTTGTATGTGTATGTATGCATGCCTATGTATGTATGTGTGTATGTATGCATGTGTGTACGTGTGTGTATGTATGTAGGCATGCATGCATGCATGCATGTATGTCTGTGTGTATGTATGTATGTATGTATGTATGCATGCATGCATGTATGTATGTATGTATGTATGTATGTATGTATGTGTGTGTATGTATATGTATATGTATATGTATATGTATATGTATATGTATATGTATATGTATATGTATATGTATATGTATATGTGTATGAATGTATGTATGTATGTATGTAATGTAATGTGATGCAACGCAATGTAACGTAACGTAACGTAACGTAACGTAATGAAATGTATGTATGTATGCATGTATGTATGTAATGTATGTATGTATGTACATACGTATGTATGTATGTATGTATGTATGTATGTATGTATGTGCGTATGTATGTACGTATGTACGTATGTACTGTAAGTAAGTAAGTAAGTAAGTAAGCAAGCAAGCAAGCAAGCAAGCAAGCAAGCAAGTAGGTAGGTAGGTAGGTATGCATCTGCTTCTCTATGTGTCTGTGTATCTAGCTTTGTGTGCAATGCACTATAATATTATTTAATGCAATGCAATGCAATGTAGCGTAATGTAATGCAATTTAATGTAAGTGTAACATAAAATAAAGCAATGAAGTGTAATGCAATGTAATGCAATGCAATGCAATGTAATGCAATGCAATGTAATTAATATGCTTGAAGAGTCCTCCCCAACCCATTGGCCAAATACAACTTGCCGGCCAAAGGCCAGTCTCAACCATAGGTGTCCTTTTGGCAAAATAGATGGCCCTGGTAAATGGGGCGAACAACCTATCTAAACCGGTGCCATCTAGTTCTATCCAAATATCCACACTAACCAATCGAAGAAACCTATGGTCTCAATGCCATGCATCGCTTTTGACACGTCTTGCGGAGTGCAGCAGTACCGCGAAATTTCTGACGCCCTTGCTTGCCTGCGGGTACCCCAAAACTTCCAGCCAGGGACAACATCGGCTCCACCATCGTTATCGAAACATCGGCTCTAATTACCGGAAAGGGGTAAAAAAAAACGGAGGAACCTCCCCGTCCACACCCTGCGCCACCGGTTTATCCCGAAACCGAGCCCAATCCGAGACACTGCTCCAGGCGCCAGAGCAGTGCCTCGTGCACCAGCGCGGCGCAGTCCCAGCGCCTGAAAGGAGTCCAGCCGAAGTCTTTGCTAGCACCGACGTAAGTGGCTCGTCATTTTTCAGGATTTGGACCCCAAGAATGGCCTTTCTCCTGTTGGTGTCCCCTAAAACCGCAAAAAACAATGGATACCCCAAAAAAAGACACACCCAAAGACCCAAATGCTGGATGGGAGGAAATCAAGCTGACCTTAGTCCCGCGCCATGTGGCGCTTCCATGGTTTTCTTGGGTCGTGCTGCCCAAGCGGGCGAGTTTTGTGTCAGAGGGCCACTGACATATGACATGAATTTGAATTGAGCACGCACCGGAAAGCAGGGCAACCAAAGCCTACAACTTGTGATCTTGCCAATCATCAAAATGATTTGTCGCAGGCAACGAGTTTCACGTTACATTCGGCAGATTCGAGCGTGCTATCCAGTGAAATAGCTGTCTGGGGCCTCAAGATTGCTCAAAGGAGTCATCAAAAACTGACCCGTTCTGCCCTTTCTCGTACGATGTGAGCTAGAAAAGCGGGCCAGGCTGAACCGGTTCTTTCAATCATGTGAACAAACTCTGCTCATGGCTCACCAATCGAAAACGCACAGCTGAGCTGCACAGAAAAAAAGAAGAAGAAAAAAACAGCACTTGCAGATCTCGGCCTGTGCAACCGCAGGCCAGACATGCACGGAGTTGCTTGCAGCCCGCCTCCACACACAATCGGAGTAGAAGGTATGCTCGATGCGGAACCTGGGGTCCGTCATCAGGTCCCCCTTGAACTGCCACGGGCCCAGCTTCTGCTCCTGAGATAAGCACAATGGACATGTAAATACACAAATGGGGTGTCTTTTTTTTAGGGACACCCCCCAAAATGGTGGTTTTCCTTTCGGGCTTGCTTTAAAACCACGAAAAAGGGTACCCTCAAAAAGACACCCCCAATTGAAAGCCGAAGATATCTACAAAGGCAACCATAAATTCTCCCCATGCCGAGAGCCCAAGCAAACGCCAGCGGCAGCTGGCAAAGCGCTACGATCATACAAGAGTTGCAACCACCAGACGGGATCTTGAGAACCCAAAAGCCAAACTAGGAATGCGTGCCATGCGCCCGTGGCGAAAGAATGCTCTCACAACTGGATAATGTTGAAAAAAATGAATTGGGTGTAAACACCGTGGTTGGCGAAGCTCGTGTGGGGCAGCGGTTGACCACCCGTCCTTCGCTTGTTGGGGCTACAATCCATCGCAAACCTGCCTCCCACTAACCTGGAGCCTTTCAGGAGTTCTCCAAAGGAAGATATGGGGGGGTGGGGGGTTTTCAGGGCACCTCTCTTTTATGGTGTTCAAGGGAAACCAACACGAAAACCACGGATCCAACCTTGGAAGAAGACACGCTTGACAAAGCCAGGGACCTCCACGCAGAATCCTAAGAATTGGGGATGGCCTCCCCTGAGTGGCTCGCCTTTTTCTTAGGGGTCCTCTTCTGTGTCTCAAACGGACACCCAGAAATCCAACCAATTTTGGGAGTCGCAATTTTGAGAACAAAACACGCACGCACACACATATTTGTATATATTACATATACACACACACACCTACTCAGGAATCTTCTCACAGCCAGCCAAGCCCTCCAATCAAACATAACACGCCGGCATTCCGCACCTGCATGGTTCTGCCCTCCGGCAGCGGAGGCTTCGCAAGGTGAGGGATGGCAGACATCTCTTGGTGCACCGCCGAGAGGATGCCGTGGTTCACCACCTGGGGTCCCCACGGGTCCCCACGGGTTCCCAGGCGGAAGGCGGAAGGCGGACGCCCATGGGTTGTTTTAGGCGTCAAGCCCGGAGTTGGACCCATTTCGGTCAATGGGTCAAGTTGTTTCTGGGTGATTTCCCAATTTCTACAATGAACCCAAACCTGATTGACACATTGGAAGGCAAGCTGCACGTGGAAGTCCACTTCAAAAAACATGGAGGAAGCTGGCCGATGAAAAGTGAGCTTGGAAGTGCAAGCTCGCCCGAGGGTCTCGGGAACATGGGCTGTGCTATCGAGTGCGTTGTGAGCAACTCGTTCGCAATCGGACGAACATTTGCACTGGCACAGCGATGTCAACCCTATGTTGAATACCGTGGGTGCCTAAGGGACCTTTCTGGTAGTCGACACGAGTCCTCAAAAGGAACCCCTGCGGGTTTCTTTCTATAGGATTCACGCTCACTGGCCCCAAGTGACAGGGCTCACTGGATTTCCCCAAATCCAAAGTTGATGAATTAGAAACTGCCGCTTTTGGAGGTTCCAAAACGGGAAATGGCTCGCAAACTCCAAGTGAGCGAACAAAACAGATGAAACAGCACGCACAAAAAAGTGCGAAGCGAGCGGCGTTTGCGGAGACGAAGAGGAACCTGCCGCGCCGCTTCTCGCGGATCATCTCGGCGATTGCCCCGTCAGCAATGTATACCACCTGAGTCAAGATCAAAAACCGGTACTGAAATAGTCTAAGGGCCATGTAAAGGAGTAAACAGGTGGCGCCCATTTATTGTTGGGATTTCCCCTTAAGCTTCATCTACTCGGGGTTTGAGGACGTGGCTGACCTGGTAAGGATTGAAATGCCAGACAGCTTTTGATGTGCGACGTTCGTCATGAGGATACTGGAAGCGGCATTTGTTCATGCTCCCTAACACCAGGGCTCTCTTCCCCAAGGTGGGTGACGGTTCTACCCCTGGTTTTGGTGGGAAACGTGGAGCTCGTCCCCCATGTTTTTCCCAATGGCCGGTCATCTCCGCCGGTCTCTCCACGGCACGTCATCGTCGATCTTGATGTAGTAGGCCCCAGGCTCGTCCGCCAAGCGCCAGATAACCTAAGATGCCCCCTCCGGCAACCAGATCGATGCTCGAAACCCTCGCAAACCGTGAGACCGCAAAAGCCGCGAGCACGCCACGGGATACATGCCAACTGTAGAGAGAACTCAGAAGAAAATTAGCTGAAGTATCCTCAACCGCATTGCGCAACGTTAATGCCCCGGAAATCGCCCTCAAAACCTCCCCGGAACACTCCCGTTTGAGAGAAACAAAGAATTCATCCACGCATGCTGTTCTCTGCACTTCCAATTGCGAGGTCTCTCGCGGCACACAGTCGGTCCAAGAAGTGCATCGGTATGGGCTCAGCTAAGCCTATTCAATCATGGGGCCGCGCCAACAATCAGCTTGCCCTTTGATTGGTGCTTTGGTTTGGCGGTTTGGTTTGGGTTAGGGGGTTGTTTCCCATGTGGGTTCAAGTTTCCAACCAATCCAAAGCTAGGGTCAAGCTGAAACAAGCCGAAGCCTCCACCCAAACCACTTCAAGCCTTCAAATCCGGCCAGGCGGCGTCCCACGCTCCACCCTCCATGTGCCAAGGGATGATGTAGCTCTTGGGATTCCGGCCTCAAAAACAACCGAAGCAAACAGAGAAACAAAACACCTGAGTTATAATCAAAACCGATCAGTATTGTAATGGTCGATCCCCAGAACCATGCTTCAAGAATTAAGGCGGATATCCGCACCCAAATATGGCCAGGGGAGTGTCCCTCAAGCTTCAGCTACCCGTGGCTCGGTTTTGAGGAGGTGGCTCAAACCACCGCAGAAATGGCGAATTGTTGGCTTGGACTCCAAGGTCCCGGCGCTGGAGCATGATCAAGTAGTTCATGTCCTGGCTGCCAAGTGCCCCAGGTGGTGTTTTGGTTGTTTGGACCTTAGGTGGTGCTTGCTAATTTGGCTTAGGAGCTGGGGTTCAAATCTAAATCCAAACCACCAATCCAAACCACCAATTAAGGATTACCTGACAGAGGCTCCAAGTTCCCTGAAAAACCAAAGAAGAAAAAAAAGAAAGGCACCACGCGTTAAAACCACGCCACTCAACCATTGGGCTGGAAGGTTCCGCTCGGTACGCGCCCGAGGAGCCCTTCCATCCTGGACTCTGAGCTGAGTAACTCCCTACCCGATCAAGGCGAAGAAACGGAGCGCCTCACCGTATTTCATCTACCTGTGAATTCAATCAGTCTGACCATGAACTGTCCTCTGCAGCTGATGAGCTTATGGCAAAGCTGCGGGTGCGGCTTTAAGTTATGAAACATCATGGGCCAGGGGTGTTTTCCTTTGCCATTTCTGTCGTTGAGAAACACTCAAAACCAGTCAGACAAAAGACATATTTGTTTAACTAGAAGTCTAAATCCTCAACAACAGTCCAACAAAAGAACTCTCCCTTAACTCACTTCCTGCGTGGAATAGCCAAAACAATTCTAAACTGTTCATTTATCACAAAGTGCTCTTTTCAAAAAGCTAAAAGGCCAGGAACTCAGGGAGTGAGTTAAGCCAGACGTCTTCCAAAAGCAACTCCACCTATCGAACCCGCCCCCCCGCCGATCCGCCGATCCGCCCCGCCCCGCCGAGTGCCTCGATGGTGTACTTCACCATGGCGAAGATCACCCCGTCCAGCACCCCGCCGTTGCTGCGGAGGTTCCGCTCCAGGTAGGCGTTGAGGATGTCCACCTCAAAACAAATTTGTGGGGCTTCTCAAAAACACAAATATGGGTGGCTCGCGCTTTCTTTAGTTGGTACCATCCTTTCTTCTTGGTGTTCTTTTCAGGGAAGGATGTCCACCTCCTTAATAAAAATATGGGTGGCGCGTGCTTTGGGAGCCGGTACCCAATTTGTCTTTGGGGTCCAAATCCTAAAAAAAACGAGCCATATGAAGCCAGTCCATTTGGATGACCAGGGCCAATTTTTGCTTGACGCACCCGCACTTACGGCAAAGGCTGGTTCTCGGAAACAAAACCAACAGTGTGAAATTGAGGGACGCCTCCAAGCAAGTGGAGGCTCTTCCGATGGAATTAAACCTCTATGTCGCGGCGTTCCTTGAAAGCCATCCAAAAAGGCGGGTCCCCGTTTGCTTCGAGAAACTGAGTTTCACAAGACGGATTCACCAGCAAAAGGGGGAAGTGACAATATGAAAGGGTCTTCCCCTCGGGTTTTGGCCAAACAAGAGCTTTGCTGAACATGCGCTGAACCGAACAGAAGGGTCCCGAATGGGTGCCGCTTGGGACCCAAACCATCCCCCAGGTCAGGTTCTTGTTTTGACCAGCGGCATTCTCTGACTTCTGCCTTTCGTCAGCATAGACGGGCTTCCCTTCACCAGTGGCTTGCTTGCCCAGCTACTTCATTTGCCATCCAAACTTTGACGCTGTTTTTGCCACGCCGCATAGGACCGCCGCCCGTAGTAGACCAGCGCGTAGATTTTCGCCTCAGCAGCTCGAAGACCTTTCTGCGAGGGAAATGGGCGTAAGTTTGAATTGGGGACCTTGGTGGGCATCATTTAGGGGATTTGTGTCCACCACGTTGAAGGGCCTCCCTGTTGAACATCAGAGCCAAATCGATTTAATCCATATCACACGTGACTATGCAGTGAGAAACTCGCGCCTGGCATGCCTCTCTTCGGATGATCTCTTGGTCTTTCATCTGCACATACAGCCTTGACCAAGTCTTTGCACGGCAACAATCAGAAGACAAAGGGGCCACGTGGGTGCCGCCACATCGGCTTTTAAATGCGCCTCTTTCTTTCTGGCTCGGAGCACGGTCAGGAAAAGGAACCGTCGTTCTGAATAGACCCTGAAGAACTAATGTGGTTCAGCTACCAAACATCGAGTACCATTGCACGGCAGAGCTCGCAAATCCTGGTCAACTGCGGATGCATGAGCTACTTTGTGGTGCTTGGCAGAAAGCGATGGAAAGCAACTCGGGATCCTGCTGGCGCGGCGCTAGCGCCAACAAGTGGCTGCAATGAGCAAAGAAAAGGCCAGCTGCCACAGGCAAACAAGGTTCAGTACCTTTGTACCGTTGAAATGGCGACGTGCATCTTCTGCATAGATTCTTAAAGCTCTTCACTAAGCATCTTGACTGCAGCGACGCAAGTGCACATAGGCCGGAGGCCCTCCGGCCCTCTGTCCCTTCCGCCCTGCAGGCGGGCATCATCCCTGAGGTCGTCGAAAGGGTCTTCCACAGTGATGCAGGCCGGCCTCGCGAGGCTCAGGTCAAAGTCGTTGCACCCGAACCAACGCTTAGTCATTCAGCCGAAAGACTGACAAGGTGGTCCAAAACAAAGCCTACAATTATCTTCGGATGTCCAGAGATGAAGGCAAGAATATGCTCACCCGATAAGTCCAACAGCTGTCGGACAAAACCCCGTGGGGATGAACCCCTGCAAATGTAGGAATAAACCACTTAGAAAGTGGTGGATGTGGGTGTGGCTCAAATCTCAAGAGATGTCCAAAGGCCGCAAGTGTTAGTCTACTTCTCTTTGCCAGGGTGCACAATTAATTTGTTGGACCCCCCCTTTGGAGCCAAAATAAAGGTAGGTTTTAGACTTGTCCATTTCCCAGGGTTCCAAATATGTTGCCCCCCCGACTTTGGCGCCACACCCATTTCGTCCCGCACCCGCAAACCCCCGGAGCCGCGCGCCGCGCGCCGACGGGTCGCCTCAGGGGATCCTCCGTGGCCACGCGCCGCGTCACCAGCACCCCGGCCACCAGCGGCAGCAGCGCGAGTCGGCCTGACACGTCAGACGCGAGGCCGCGAGGCGGGACCGCGCAAAAGGCATCTGGGGCTGACGGGTGGCTCGGGCGGTTTTTCTGGGCGACCTTGGGCTCAAACATGGAAGCCTCAAACAAGGCGGTGGGGCTCAAAAAATGGAAATACGGTGCTGTTCGATGGGCAGGAAATGAGAAATGGAATGACCCCGGGTTAAGCCATCCCAAAACTTGGTTTCCTAAGGGAATCTCGAAACGGTTCGTTCCCAACCCCCGGACTCGGTCATTCCCTCCTGAGCACCAGCAAGAAAACAGGGCAACCCCAAAATGGGTTGCCGTGGTGCCCATTTGGGTGAGTTGGTTTAGGGTTGGGACAGTAAAACGTTTCACTGTCTCGACCAGCGGATGGGCTTGGCTTGGGGTTGGGTTTAGGGTTGCTTTAGGATTGGGCTTAGGGTTGGCAGGGTCCCGACCAGCATGTGAAAGTTTAGACCAACCACCGCCGAAGTGGTCCTTTTTAACAAAACGAGGGGTGACTGCTAGTGGATGCGTGCGATAGAGATTGCTGCGAAACTGAGACTAACCAGTCGGTCACACACAAGTGGCAACGACTTGAAAGTGATCGGCTTTGAAAGAACAAGTATGTCCCACGCTCCGCCCCAGAGAACATGCACTACTCCTTCGAATGGTACCCTGGGCTTGCTTGTGGACTTGATGATGCGACTCATATGCGACTGTCCTGGCAAAGGCACATAGCGCGGGTAGTTCCAGGCTACGCATCAGGCAAGTCCCATTGTCTATTGTTCGGAGCATCATGATAGTTTGCTCAACTGGAAAGCCACCCAACCTCGTTTGGCAACCCTTGGTACGCTGGGAAAGCTCTTCTCGCAGCCCGGCTGGAAAATGAGTACAAAAAGTAAATAACGTGGCATTGGTATCGCTAATGGACTGGATGGTCATGATGCAGCCTGCAATCATCATGCTGTCCATTCTCCAAAGAAAGAACTCAAGACTCAAAACAAACATCATGTATTTGTGGTGACTGTCACTCCAATGTCCATCCTTTCTGCACAAACACATCACTTTGCTTCGATCGGGGCCCAGCCAAAGGCAAGGCCCGCCTAGCATTTGGCTGGTCGCAGCAGGGCCATGGCTCGAGAATTGTGGCGCCAGTCAGACGTAAACGCAAGTTTGGGAGGCGTGTTGCGGTCGTGCGGGCTGAGGTTTAAGAACACCTCAAGAAGCAATGAGTTACAAATGACAGGATAACTTAGACCCAAGCTTGAAACTCGAGGCGCTTTTGCCACCGTGCTTCTTTCCCAGGATCGTCAAGCGGCATAGAACCAATCTCAGCTATGTGGCCAGGTGCTCGAGGCTCTCACTCGTTTCAAGAAACCGGTGTCCTGCGTGTTGTTGTTCAGTCCGAAAGCTGAATTGAGACTCTAGTCCGTTGGACTTGTCTGTGCTGTGCCTGGGTCTTGTCATGTCTCTTTGACAGCAAGTCAAACTGCGGAGTCCACAAGGAGCCCTTCGCCAATTGGATGCAGAGAAGGAACGGGGTAAGACCTGCATCACTTGCGCCGGAAATTGAGCACGTCTCTCTCGAGAACCACAGTGCTATCTTCAACAGATATTTGGCGTGCAGAGGAAGAAGCAAGCTAACAAGTCTGGCGAGCAATGTTGATTACAGTAGAACACTGAAATGAGTCATACCCTTTGCCTGCCTTCATCCAGCAGATGGTACCCTGACCATCCTGACCCACACAAGAGACACGAGTACACGACGACTCTCGGCCAACCGCAATCCCCCAATTCGCCTGCCGCGAGTCGTGGGTCGTCTCCCAGGTCATGTTGGCACATGGCGTAAAGACGTCCCACCTTTGCTGCACGGGGCATACGTGGGCTGGTCGCAGGTCGATCTTGTCCGTGCTCAAGTGCAGCTATATTCATGTTTTTGCACAATGAATTTCTTGGAGTTCCGGGGAGATTGCTTCTTTTGATTGTCAGTCTCGTGCGCAAAGTCCCTGCTTTCGCCAATCATTATGGTGGGCCGAGCTCCAATACTTCTGCACAGCCAATAAATAAGGATATGTTGCGGATGGTCATTGCCAACACGTGCCACTAGGAACAAGGTGTTCCATGCCAAAGAAGGGGGCATATGCACAGACAACTCCTCCCATGCCTCGCCATGCAAACATGAGGTTAAGCCATGCTTCCTGTTGGCTTTGTTTCGACAATGTTCCTCTTCTTCATGTTGCCTTGTCTTGCTCTTACATTCTGCTGCCTGAGGGCTTTGTGTATTGAACAAGCGCACACTAGCAGAAACCACAGCAAAGCGGAAAAAAACAAAACCAAATCATACATGCAAGCTTTGACAGCGTGGGATTGCAGAAAGTGCAGCCCCCCAAAGTCGCACGCGAACGCTACAAAATGCCGCAATAAAGCGTCAGGAAAGCGAGCCCGTACGGAAATCAAAATCAAATCTGGAACACGCCCAAGGAGGGGGTGCCGCGGGCAGAGTAGAACGGCAAGTAACTAGGTCGCAGCCCCTGCCCATAGACCAAATAACATCTCAACAGCTGCGATAAAATGACTTCTGACAGGTGATAGCGAATTATTTTTGTCACCGGCAAAATGCACAAACATGTCGACAACCGGCCAACTTCCGCCAACGTTGTCACACTCGCGCATGGAAGCTGCAAAGCAAAGCAACTAGCCAATGTTCACCAGACTGACGCAAAGCCTGTCATATCCAAGATCAGCACACTCATAAGTTCAAATGTAAGGTTTGGTTAAGAAAAACACCTGCCGTGGAAAAGACTCCAAAATGCGCGGCAAAAGCCGCCGTGGGGTTCCCCAATGGACCTGCACTAGGGTAGTTAAGAGACCTCAGATTTAGAAATCGCGTGCTGCACCCTCCCCAGGGCTAACGTGGAAGCTCCCAGGACCCCTTTGAAAGGCAACAAAACACTGGTGGTACCACCGGTGATCAACGCGAAGCTGGCTTCCTGCGAGCATAAACACCAACTCTTAGAAGATGTCAGTCAAACAAAATGATGAAACTCAACGTTGAAAGGGATGTTGCACGCCTTGGAGCAAAACCTGGGCACTTGCAAGTGGCTATCAGAACTTGTTTGGGCGCATCATATTTCATGGTAACTTGCCGGAACAGAGCACTACCCCCCCCCTCCCTGCCAGCTGGGACCACAAACCCATGGGAGTGCAGGCGGACGTTCTCGCAGGTCACTTGGCCGTGAAAGTGCAGGGAGTTCCTCGGGCAGAGTTCCATTCTTCCCAAAAAATGGAATCCCCTCTGAATCAGTGCGGCCTATTCACATAGGGGGAAAGTGTGCTGAAAAATGGGAGTGGCTACATGCGTCTTGGACGCCTGGCATGTAGCAAAGCAAGGCAACAAGCGAAGCACCTACCCATGTAGGTGGGTGATCTTGTTTGCTGTGATTGAACGTTGATGGAAACGAACTATACAGGTATGTCAGACCACAACCTTCACCAGAAACATGTCCACCGTACCTGCGGTTCTCAGAGTTGTTGGCTTTCTTGTGCACTGCATCGATGCTACAAACCCTGTAGTGAATCGCGAAAGGTGATGACACGCACCCAAGAAGTGGACCAAGCACATCTGGAGGATCAATGTATGCCAAACCTGGTCAAACCATCCATCTGCTGGTGATCCAACATTGCCCAAACATTGCCCGGTCGCCGCTTTCTTCCCAAAAATAGGCGCGCGGGCGAAGCGCGGCTTCACACCAGTCGGCCCGACTTCAGGCAAGCCAAGCTGCACACATGGATCTGCAGGCACCTGACGGCGTAGTGACAGAGCTTCACGGGCATTCACCAAGGAATTGCTAGAGCTCACAAGACGGGCAATGGCGTTCAATGAACAAAGCAGTTCCCCTAAGAGACCTGCGTGACTCGCAGGGCTTGCGCACTCCGTAAAGCTGTCTTCGTCTCATGGCTGAGCCCTAAATACTGGAATGGGCAGTCAAAGCTGTGAAATCCAGGCTGAAAGCTTTGGAGATTCCGCTTGATCCCACCAAAGGCTTCCAATGGTCAGGGAGGGGTCCCGGGCCCTGTGGGTTTCCCCCATCCGGAAAGACCGGCCATTCGGGAACCAACCCGAATTCCCATGGCATCTTCTTCCGCGCCCGCGCCTCTGTGAGGATGTCGCAAGTCGAGAAAGCGTTGTGAGGAGTGAAGAACGCGACCTCGACATGGGAGACAAGACCACATCATGGCTGCCACTTTGACCAGAAAACTCCCTGCAAGATGACTCGCCAGTCTTGGGCCTCCCCGAAGTCCATACTGTGTCCCTTGGGCGGTACGGGCTATATTTGAAATGATGGTTAAAAGTGGTGGAGGAAACAGCAGGAATAAAGGGCCGGCAATCGGCTGCATCTACCTGAGCTTGCAGCAGAACCGGTTGACAAAATATCATTCATCTGCATTTTTGACCCAACTCCCAAAGCCTCAATTAGATCCCCGAGCCAGGGACCTCGATCATGGTGAGCTGGTTATACCCCAGGTGAGCTCGCTATAAAATAGTTGCAGACTCATGCGCATACTCGCCCCTTTCCGATCACAGCCTCCGTTCATTTCACGAGGTGCATCTTGCCCCCACCTCTCGGACACCCAGCCGGGGACGGGATGCCAAAGCTGTGGGAGAAGTACCGCCGCTTCCATCTGGCCACGGATGCAACAGCTGCCCTGCCTTCTCGTTCTGGAAGACAGCTGAAGCAAGCTTGTGATATGGCCATGAAATCAAATAGGGACCCCCTGGAAAGTGGTTGGTGGACATAAAACCCCACCTAAATGAGGTCCACCAGAGGGTCCCGAATGAAAATTCATGCCCATATTGTTTTGCGTCCTGAAGTTAGCAGAAGATGTTGCGGGGTCCTTCCCACATTCCCTGGCACTGGGTAGAACATTGGATATCTGGAAGCGAGTGCTGGTCGAGGCTCGGAGCACCCCATTCCAAACATGTCTCGCTAGAAAGGGAAACCTCTGTAACCAAAGTCTTGAGTCAGCGTGTGAACACCGGTGGTTCTTTGCTAGATGTTCTGCATGTTGAGTCCGGATGAATAAACCCGTCCTATTGTTTGCGGGGGGGGATTCCCTCCAAAAGCACAAACACACACCTATCAATCAACCAGGGGCGTACTGATCCGGGGTCAACAACCCCAGGTGTTTCGCAAACCGAACAAACTGAAACCAGTGCCATCCATCTTGAATCTTCAATCAAGTTTGCTTTAGTATGACACTCAGATATGAGATGTCATATGGATGTGTCTTTTTGAGGGACCCCTTTTTTGTGGGTGTTAGGGGAAACCAAAAGGAAAACCGCCATTCTGGAGGGTCCAAATCCTTGAACCCCCCCCCCCCATCCAAAATGTTTTTCACCAGAGTGAGGTGAGGTTCCACAAACATCAAGCCAAAGAACAAAGCTCAATTCGCGCCGTGCCTGACCCAGCCAAAGTGCTTGTCAAAGTGTGCAGCCTCGAAATCGACGTGGGCTATGCATTTCTCTGGTCCTCTTTGTGAACAAGCCAAAAGATGGGCAAACATACAAAACTGCGTCACCCTTTGTCTAGCGGTTTCGTGTTTTGGCCACCCCAAAGGCAGAACACGCATGGCCATTGTCACAAGAGATGTGCATTTGTTTGCCGATACGATGAGTCGAATCCTCAGTCCTGCAAACCTGAAGTGAACATTCTAACATGATTTGTATCAAAATTGGGCGCCCCTCCAAAGGGGTGGTTCCCTTTCCTTTCTGTCTAAGGCACTAACCGCTAGACATTTAAACCCCGGATTTACCTAGATTTACTAGCCCCATTGGTCAATCATGTGTTTGCTGGAACTTCAGTAGCCACACACGACTGGAGCAGCAATGGGGTGGGTCGCTATACGCGGTCTGGCAAGACGTCTCCACAGCCCCTGGGCACTCGACCGCTAGCGCGCCCGGCGGTACGGTGCAGTTCCCTTCCTCAGCTGCGAAAGCAATGCGAAGCAAGCCGGTGGTTCCCTCCATGCGTCAACCGGGGTGTGGCGTTTTTGAGGTTACCCCTTGTTTGGTGGTTTTATTGCGAAACCAAAAGGAACACCACCGTTTGAGTTGTCCTCTAACACAAGACACACCCCAAAAAAGCAATATGCGGATTGTGATTGCAAAATAGGGGCCATAGAATGCCACAAAAGCATTCTAAGATGACAACCATTGGTGAGGGAGAAGATACCTGTGCCTTCTTTCAGGGAGAGGTCGTATTGGTGGAAGCACAGCTAAACGGGTACTGTACAGGTCCAGGATGGCAACACGACATGGTTTGGCCGACCAAAGCGAAAACGCCCAACGTGTTCCGTCGAAAGTCAATAAGATGTCTGCAGCAGCTAAGCGTTAATCACTACAAATGCTCCGCGAAAGAGAAGGTCATTCAAGCAATGAGCTGAAATTAAAGTTGCAAGCCTGCCCCCAGTCTGTGAAACTTGATAGATCAGCGAGAGCAAACGGCTGGCAACCCCCCGCCCCAATTGCGGCCAGGCGCGTAGTCAACCAGCGGGCTGATCCACTGCCACCGCCTAACGCAGAAGCACCAGACTCAGCCCGGTTGGTTCCGAACTTGCCACACCAAACTCAGCGCGGTTGGTTCAAACGAAGGAGTTGGATTCATTGAAAAGCGCCAGTCTTTTACATCCTACCTCCGTTCAAACCGCCGGGGCCGGTCCGGGAGCCCGGCTCGTCTTCCTGGGTGCGGGACATCCAGCTGATCACCGGCTTCAGCTGCGACCTGAGGCCAATCACTGCAATCACCCCTGCAATCAGAGCGGTTGTAAAAGAGCCTGATAGTTGGAGAAGTTTTGAGACTGATCGAGGCCAAATCACTGCAATCGCCACTGCAATTGCCTGCCCAGTCCAAAATTGAAACCACCGAAAACACCTAGAGCCTTCTAGATGTTTTGCTCGGCTGAAACTGCGGATCCTGCAACAACAGCCAGACCTCTCGGGGTCACCTGGCATTCGTGGTATCGAGCTTCTCCGTGCCATCCCTTGTGGATGCATTACCGAAGCGGCTGCCTTGCGGAGCCTTTGCAACTAAAAGAGCTACAGACGAAAGAACTCTCCTCGTGCACTCTGAGGCTTGAATAGTGTCTTGTCCCGAGTGACCTGGTCTTGTTTTGAAGGTTTATCTTAGAGATCAAGCTGATCTTCGATAGACTGGCCATTTTCCGATATGGGGCCACCAAGGAGTATGCTCACAAGTGCGCATCTCGCCTTGCCTTCTGCAGACCCAACTAATACCCCAAGAACAGGTTTCATCAACTTTTTCGCTGAGTCCTTCTAGGTCCTTGCCCGAGGTTCGGATGTTTAGTACTCCGTCGTGCCTGCCCCACCCACCCTGCAGGCACATCCCATCTCGGTCGCCCGGCTTGCGCAGAGCCACGGCCAAATCGTTTCTCAGCCACCTAGCGCAAGGGCGGCACGATCAGCTCCAAGGAAAATGAGCACAATTCATGGGCAGGGAACCCTTTTTGGTCTGTTTTAACGGGCAACCAAAAGGAACACCACCATTTTGGGGGTCCCCATCCCTATTTGGACGAAACACCAACGGCGTTTCCGCCGCAAGAATTAGGTGCCGCGTGCAGGTTCCGACATGACCTCCAGGCCGCCACGCTGGTCCCACATGGGTGCGAAGCGCAAGTAGGGGCCTTAGGGTACCGTCCCCTCTCTCCTTCATACCTCACCCGAATTTGAGGAAGTCCCGTGGGAACATTCGAGGTCTGGTAGGCTCCATGTTGTTTGGTGGGACTGCTACAACCAGAAGGCTTGGCTTGCAACCCAGCTCGTCAAGAGACACCAGGCCTCGTCGAAACTCAGGTCAGCTTCAGCCAGAGATACTCGGCCCCAGGCGGCAGCTTTGGAAGCAGAAAGGCCTTGGCATGGCCAGCCTGGCAAAAACCTAACGAAAGGGGCCCATGAAAACCACCAACTGGAAAGGAAAGGCTAACCTTACTTGGTGCGAGAGATGGGAATGAGACATGGGATGACCCCGATTTAAACCATCCCCCGATTTGGTGTCCTTCAAGGGAATTCCCAGGTTCATTTCCAACATCCGGAACGGTCGTTCCCTATGGCACCAGGAAGCTTATTTCACCTTGACATATGGCCCAACTTCAGGAAACCAAAAGATTGAAAGGTGGATTCGCCTTGGGCGAGACAAGAAGACTCGAGCCCCGGGGATCCCAGCTCACCATGCCAGAGCAGCTGCGCGCAATACCTGCCAATACGGGAACCTTTCCAGGTCCTGATGAAAGAGATGCATCCAAATTGGTTTGTCTTTCATAACTCTTGGATTGCTACAGAACTCCATCCCAAGAGGATTAGTCGATTGAAAACTGTGGCTTAGAGGACCCCACCCGTACTCAGTTGGATGGCAGATGGTGCAGTCTCACATTTGTACGTGCCTCGTGTTCTTTTCTGATATGGGCAACTGCGTCATCTACTGTCCTCTGGGGATTCTAGGCATGTACTGCTCAACTCTGTACCACCAGCTTTCAATCCCTGATAGCTGTGCATCCTAGCAGAAGTTGCGGCGGTCCAGGTGTGGTTCTGTCAAATCCCGGTCTGTACTTTGGATGCAGTGGATTAACAGGGAAAGCAACAGGTGCTGCTGAACTCGAAGAAGGGGAGTCTTTCAACTTGCGCCCTGCTGGCAAACACATGCCGACAAAGAGACAATCCTGGATCCACATCAGATTGGCCAGAAGTTGTCGAGCTTCATTGAGCAAAATGGAAAAGACCAGGGAAAAACTGCGGGCGTTCACAAATATGGCCATGGATCAAAAGCCCATACCCCCGGTGAACATCCCAATCTCCACTAAAATAGACTAAAATGGGTGGTGCACCTACCCCAAAATGGTACCATTGGTTTTGACCCACAGCCATATCCGGAAGCATCTGACATGCTCAAGCTAGCCTTAGGTGGGCTCGGCCCACTGGCCGGCGGCTCAGAACGTGGTCCGGCCCGCCTCATCCAGCCAATCCCCACCTTCTCCCCATTCCTCCTGATGCCGCTTTCGGGTGGGCCCATTGGCAGAGTGGCAAATTCGAGCGGTGCGTGATTCAGCCCATGACACATACGCTTCGGCTTGCATGACTTGTCTGCAAACCAACCTCAATTTAACGAAACCCGTCATCACTCAAGTCGCTACTCCTGGCGCCAGCCAAATGCTGACAATCAGAGAAGTGCAAACGTGCGTTCTGTCGCTCCCGTTTGCGCACTTGCTCAGTCCTGGTCTCGCCCACTCGCATGACTCGCACGCGGCCCTGGTCAAGAAGGTTCGCAGGGATCTAGGCCAGTTAGTTAATGCAAAATAACCACGGCCCAGTCAGATCAAACGTTGTCCCTACTTCCCCCACCAAGATAAGACAGAAGCAACGGCTCGGTCCATGTCCCTGACGAGAGCCGAGTGCTGAACATACGACTTTCTTTTACAATGGTGGCTTTCCTTTTGGTTTCCCTTTCAAGTCACTCAAGAAGGGGCACTCTCACAGAAGATACACCCAACTGATCTTCAAGGCCCATTTTGTATAGTGATGGAGCTCAGCTCAGAGCATACAATGCATTATTCTTTTTTGCGGGTAAGCTCCAGAGAGCCAGAAGATGTCTTGTTTCATCGAGGCTGGATAAGCGTAGAGCGGTGGGGTCCATGGCCCTTTGCTGTGCTGCATCCACACCTTCGGCATATGTGCATACGTCATAGCCACTCCAATGTTCCCTGGCCTCAGGAAAGTCCTGTACATTGAGCAAACATACAGACCAATTTCATGTCCATTGCACATGAGAACCACCGTGCGTGCTATGGTCAAACTCCTTAGAGGACCTATGGTCATGGTTTTCTTGATAGGTTTTAATAATGGTTGTGAAGGATCCTATCAGGTGGATGACCATCTCCGTTTGAAAGGGTCTTTTGACCATAACACATGTGGAAGTTGAGCAACTCATTTTGACACCAATGTATCGGAAACAAGTCGTCTGAAGGGAGCTTGGCAAATGCCGAGCGGGCGGTTTCTGTCTGACCAACTTGAAAAGCAAAATTGAATCTTCCACCGTTGAATTCCCTTTGAAACAACCGTAAGCGAGGTACCAGGTCAACAATTATTAGAATGGGGATGTGGGAGACTTTGAACCAACAAGTCATGATCGGAGTCTTTGCAACCTAACAAAACAAGCTTGGACATGTTCCTGGTGGTCTTCCTTGGAAAACCCAAAAGAGCGCGTGCCTTTTTCTTGAGGGCACCCTATCTTCTTTGATTTTGAAAATGAAACCAAGGGGAAAAAACGACGAAGCCATTTTGGGGTCCCCTAAAGAAAGACACACCCAAAAGAAAACCGACCGCCCCCCCAGAACGGATGTCCGGTGCACCTCTAGAAGGCTCCACACGCTGTAGACCTCCCCGTGCACCACCACCTGCTGATCGATCGCTGTCTTTGTGTGCCCCTTTGTGGGTCTGTCTTTGTTTGATTGAGGTACCCTTTTTGGGCCAATTCTGAAGGTGAACAAAAGGGGAACCACATTTGTCTGGTTTTTTTGGAGGGTACTGTGCCCAGTTTGGGAAAGTTTTGCAGGGAAACAAACTGAAAAACCACATTCGTCCGGGGTCCCCTATTTTAAGACACACCCTTGTGGGGCAATTGGGAAACCAAGGTTGGAGTCCATATTTGTTTCAGGGTCACTACCCTCTTTGGCTTGCGCATTTTCAGAGGAAGTGTAGGGGAAACCACCCATTAGGACGCCTCGGTTTGGCTATGGCAGCGGCCTTGCAGCAACCAAACTCTCCCAATCTGAAGGTAAACTCTGATGATTCCGTGGCTGGGTGTGGGGCAGTGTCATACAGTGACCCGGCGAGGAGCTGATTGTGTTGCTCTACAAAAGCATTGGCGTGTGTTGCTGCTTTGAGAGACAAACACTTTGTAAACCAACATCAACACAGGCGGGGCTCTCTGCGCACTTCACGATGCTTCTTCAAGTCCATGCACAAACAATACAATTTGACTTGCCTGGGCATCTGGCAAACTAGCCAGCATTGTGCCTGTGCCAGGCTTCACAGATTTTGAGCCCCAACTTCAATCTGTTGCGAGCTTTGACCCAATGTCGAAGCCCGACACACCCTCCAACTCAGTCAAATGCCAAGCCTCCGCTTCACGCACGCAAGAAGCAACAAAAGGTATGGTTCAGCTTCCTGCCAGCCGTGAAACCAAAAAATAACCATCAGAAACCGCTCCGGCACACCAGCAGAGTCCTTCCAATTGGGGGTTTGGAGCCAAATTGGTGGTTTGGTGGTGTGAAGGTTGTCTCGTTTCCCATTTGCCTTCAAGAACCAGGAATTCAAATCCAAACCAATCCAAACCAATCCAAACCAATCCAAACCAATTGATAAATCCAAACAATTAAGGGTTCCCTGACTGGGCACTGTCGGCCTGTCGCGGCTTGGGCACGAGTGTGGCACGCTCGCCCAGGCGCAGCATTCGATAGTACTTCTTCTGCCACTCCTCATTCGAATCAAGAAAATGGATCTCTTTTCGAGACTGCCCTTGTTTCTGTGGTTTTAAAGGCACACTGAAAGGAAAACAACCAGAGGCCGCTCGGGCTTGTGTCCAAATGGCGAAACTCCCAGAAACGGGGCTTGGCTTACCTCTGGTTTCCATTTGAAACCACCCCCCTTGGCAAGCGCACCCAGTACCCTCAAAAATGCCAGACCCATTCATCACCCGCAACATGGGATTCCTCTCACGATCTCCCCTTGACGAATGAGGTCAGGTGCAGGCACTACGGTTTGCCGAGAAACAAAATCTGATCAGTTGTTCGAAGATGCTGCCCCAATGACCAATATTGGCCGTCAAACGCTATGCAAAGTTCAAAACTTGAGGATAGGTAACAAACTAGGCTGTAATGGACGGGTTGGCTCAGCCTTCGGTCCGTCCATACCGTCCAAGGATTTGGATGATTGGATCAATCTGACTGAACGTTTCAGAAGGTTCATGCACCCCATAGCAGGCCGCGTGCGGAAGTCTAGCAGGGCTTGTCTCAAAACAGCAAACAAAGTTTCCTTTGGGGTTCCCTTTAAGACCAACCCAAAAGGGGCGTACCCTCCACCAAAAGCCACCCGGCCTCTGTGAACATCTCCAGCTCGTCGGGGGCCTTGAAGCCTCGGAACCGCGACATGCGAGTAACTGAGGCGGTCTGAAGGGTTTTTAACCCTGGTGAGAGAGCCCACTGAACAGAGGACAACCAAGCTTACCAACCACATACCTAACGTGCAATGTGTAACTATAACCATGGCCTTTTGTGGGTTATCACCAGGCTTAGCAACCACTTACCAACGACGTATGCCCTTTTAAGTATGCGGCTACGGGTAACCTGGTGGAAGGCGTTTGATAAGAAGGTAAGAGGGAAGGGCTCAATATGGCGCAGACGTCCGAAGCCTCCGCGACACTTAATTGCGATGCTTTAGCCGTTGCAGTCAAGTCTGAAGCAAAAGAAGCCGGACCCAGCGCGAGCCCACCTCCAATATTTTGAAGGGGATAGTATTTCCAGCTGAAGCAGGAACCAAGGAAGAAGCCGTTGGTCATAGACGAGGTTGCTAAGGGACAAAAGCCAAGCAGAACTGCAGAGCGATTTGCAGAGCGATTTATTAGTGCCTGCCTCTTGAGATCTCAATCGTCTCACCCCGTTTGAGTAATGCAGCGCAGTCATTATCTCTATCGATCCTGCTGTTGGCCCTTTCTATTCATAATCCATCGTCGCCATCGCCAGTCATTGCCCACTGCGTGTTGACCCTAACAAACTTATCCTCCCCGCAAGTCGGATTGCCGGCTCAGATCCATGTGAGATCTGATTTCACGGTGTCAACCAGCGTCTTACATGCCTGTCGTCGGTCGAGCAAAGGTGTTGATCGCCATCGCTATGTAGCGATCCAAGGACTGCACAGGTGTCCAGATCTGTGCAAGGGATATCGCTTTTAGCGTCACCTTTGGGGCTGGCAGCACCATGATAGCCTCTCGGGTTCAGAATTCGAATTTGTTGATGCTCACTCAGAAAACAAGGTGAGGGAATGATGAGCAAGCCAACCTCTCTCATGTAACATGGGCTGACCACGAGAAACTGCCACCATTTCATGGCAAGCCGCTCAAAAGAACAGACCAGGTTTCACCGCATCTGTTATTTGTAACTTTCTTTGAGCATGTTGGGATTAACATATCATATAGTGATGATAATGAAAAGTAGTAAAGTACCATACTTTGTACAATCAGAGTATTTTGAAACATCGTAAAATTATTATACTTGCTACAACTAAAGTCTTGCATAACAAAACCAGTCATACTTACTACAATTGGAGTCTGCGGCCTTGTGGGTTCACATTCCTCCGCCGAAAAATATGATTTCCGCCCTCCCGCCTCCCGCCCCAATATTGATGCCAGGAAACCCACATAGGCCACTCCCACGCTGATGGCCTTCTTGTCCTACCACAGGGCTTCCATGCCACCAGCGGCAGTGGCGTAAAAAGAAAAAAAACACGTCCATTGCATCGGTGGACAGCGCGACCGTTCAAGTACAACACAAAACCTGCGGTCCCAAGTCACTACGGGTCCAATCCGGACTGGTCATACATCGACCAGTGCTTAACCTGACGAGGCCTCTGTGATAAGTCCACTTCTTTCCGTCATATCCATCATAGAAGGCAAACATTTGCCGAAAGGGAATTGCAGGATCGTAAGGGCTGTTGGGCCCTGCATCCACTCGTCTACTTTCATGTAGGCTGTCTCGCAAGTTCTGCTTCCCCAGTGTAGCGATCCCCTCATGAAAATTGCAAGCGATGCAATCTTGAAGAACGACAAGTGGGCGAGCTGACAGTGGCCCACGAAGTTGGTCAAAGGGCCGATGCCATAGGCCCTAAAACCCATTTCTCCTTGGCGTGTGAAGCCATGGACAGCAGAGCATCAGGCAGTTCGAGCTGATCTCGCCCAACCGCACTGCTCCTCGCATGGCATTCGATAGATTGGCCAACTCAAGGCATTGGTCATCCAGATTATGAATGGTGCCTTGGTGGCTCACGTGGACTCCCTATAGAAAAGGGTTCAGCGTCTGACACGGTGATCAATGGAATACAGTAGCTGCGCCAAAACACAAGGGATATCCATCCCTGGTTTACAGGATGAGCACGGCTTGCACCTTGAAAACGGGGCATTCTGCCTCGGTAGTCTGCTAGATCAGATGTTATGGCGCGACACCAATGCCTGCTCAAACTATCAGAAGAGGTCCCTCGGCAAAAGCATCTCATTGTTTGGCCGTTCCCACAACCTCGAAAGGTGTGCGCTTGAAACCCGGAAATCTGGCCGAATATCCAAGGGCCAAGATCCAGGAAGCTGTCATCCCCACAAAAAACGTTGTAGCCGTTTCACATCACTATCCATCCTGCATTGGAAGGCCCGGCTTGCCCAAAAGCGCTGGAAAACATTGGTATGTCTCAACATATGGGACCCCTTTTGCACGTCAATGAAAAACCGAAAGCAGACCCACCATAGAGAAGCCAACTATCCAATGGCGGGCGACTGATATGGAGCTTTCCCTGGAACAAGCCCCAAAGCTGGCCCTCAAGCCCGCCCGCCGCGTCTCCCGCACATGCACACAAAGATGGCCCGGTCGCTCACCTGAACGTCGCGAGCGACTTACGAGAGCCTGTGAAACGGGTAACCTGTCCGAATGAAGGGCAGCTCCTGAGAGGACTCATGAAAAAAAGGATATTGCTCGGAGTATGGTGATCAAGATAGCTTCGAAGCTGACGAAACAAGCTGAACTCTGTATGGCATGGTTTCCGCACTAGCAAGCCAACGACAGCGTGATCGTTCATGCGATTCGCAGCATTTGTGTCGCGAGTGGATATTTGCCCGATGGCATCATGAACCCAACCCTTCATTGCATTGAAGGGTCTCCCCCCCAGCACCCGCTGCCAAACTTCAGTTCGGTTAATCCGTATTGCTTGGAGAATTCCTTTGTTCGGAGACCACTTCTTCATTCCCCCCCAATATGTTTCGAGTGAACCTTACACAAGCAAATGCTACTCGTCACAAACAAGAAATGCTCAAATTGAATAAGCGTGAAGAACAAAGAAGCTCCCACATGGGTGTCTTGTTTGGAGACACCCCAAAAATGGTGGGGTTTCCTTTTGGTTTCCCTTGAAAGCCACAAAAAATCGGGATACCAACTCAAAAAAAGACTTACGCCACCACGCATTGGTCAAACACCACTCTCCCGCGCCGATCCGATGGCCTGCTGAAACCACTCCGGCTCCATCTCCGGCTCCGACTTCGCCTGGGGCGGCACGGAGCTAGGTGCCGCAGAAGGCTTCGGTGGCCGGGGGGCTCAGTCTTTCCTTTTGGTTCCCCTGATTTTTTTGACTTTTTTTCAAACAGCCGAAAAGGGTGCGCGCCCAAATTTTAGAGAAGCATCCTTGATGACCGAAAGGGCATTCCATCCATTGTGTATGAAGGTGTTCGCAGCATTCGGGATTGTGTGGACAGATTTGAAGGGTGTAGACCACCGTTCGGCTTTTGCCCCCTATCTTGGGAAACATCATATCTGTTTATTGGAAACCAACCAGGCACAACGTGGCGGAGCCAGCGGACAGAACTACACCGCTTCAAGACTTATTCTGCATATACCAGGTTCCATGTCGAGTGTTTTTCCAAATAGGTATGGGAAAATGGGGGTCCGGCCCCTTGTCTTTTGTTGATGGGCGCCTTCCCCAAACCGACTGTAGACAAATGGCAGGCTCTTGTCCATCACATGGACATCTGACTCAAAATGCCTCAAAGATCCCTGAAAGGATCTTTACCATAGCTCATTTTACAGCCGGATCGGTGGCTCGCCATAAATGCAGTAAATCAATGCACGTCGAAACCGAAGCTTCCACTTGTAGTAGAGCCCCCTTGGAAAAAATATGAGAACACATTCCAGTGATCAATTCGTTAAAAACCGACGGGGGGAAAAACTGTTCAGCAAATGGAAGCACACGGGTGGCTCGTCTTTAGCATTTGGACCCCCATGGCTTCGGTCCTCCTTTTTGGCCCTTTCAAAAACACAAAAAGGGGTAGCCCTTGATCAAACTGATACATTCCCTTACATACCAACAGGGGATTGTTCCCAAAAAAGATTATAGGTATTCCTCATTCCTGAGCCAACGGAAGGGAGCTACAGCTCCCCCCCGGCCCCTTCGGTTCCATCAGGTGCCCCCGGCGACCTCTCGCATGATGGGCCCCAGCACCGCCTGCCGCTTCCGGCTCAGGCGCCTCGGGGCTGACGCGGCGCGGCGCGCCGTTCTCGGAAGGTTGCTGGGCCGCTTTAGGGAAACGAAGAGGGAGACTCGAAGGGGCCGCAACCTGGGTTTGTTGCTCTTTTTGAGGGAACCCTCCTAAGGGTGCCTTTTTGTTTGTTTCCCCTTGAAGCAACCTCCAAACAGGTACCCTGGTACTCCTCAAAAAAGAGGAACCCAGATTTTGAGGGCTCGCCAATTCGGAGAGAAAGTCAAGCCCCAACCCGCAAGCAACTCCGCAAAGCCAAAGGTGGCAAGAGGTCATCCTTCCGCAGATTGCTTGACAAGGAGGGAAAGCCTCAACTGGACAGCATGTTGGCATGTTGGCTAGTGGTGAGAGTCGATTCCCACCGTCAAGTGTCCAGGAATTTCCGGGTTGGGCCCCCTGCTCTTGCAGCGACTTGGCCGCAGCATTGTCCTGTCCAGTCAGGATCTGTCAGGATCTCTCCCTGCGACCATTCAACCATTGGTGTTTTCTCTTGCAAGCACGCATCCCCGGCACTTCCGCAAACAGGCCTGGCAAATCTAGGCCCATCCTCTCTCGACTCCGGGCCTTCTGGCCATGAGGAACCAGCCAACGAATTCCAAGCAAAGCCCTGAGATGAAGATGTTTGCCACTTGCTTCACCAAGGACAGCGACATCTTACTTTTGTAGGTGTGGCATCTCTTGCAGGCATTTGAAGAGGGCAATCCCAAGGCCTGCAATGAGTCAGGCTAGGTTCGTGGACCCCGGGGCCCAACTCTGTGCTCGTCGAGGCTTGGCTCCCCTGCCTTTTGAGGCCTTCGTGTTGCCACCCTTTGGCCTCTTGACGTGTTGGGCTCCCAATGCGAACTCAACTGTTCGCCGCAGCCCGCTGTTTCTTAGCTGTTCCCCAAGGGTTTTGCCCTTCACACTTCGTGCGGGCACGCGGAGATTACTGGGAAAGACATGTCTGGTCCCATTTGCTCGCACATCGGTCTGCAATCCATTCCACAAGAATCTTGAGCCCACCGCAGCAGAATTTTGCCCGAGTTTCTGTGTTTGAAACCATCCAAAAGGTCAGAGAATCCCAAGTTGACAATCCCTTTGGGCCCCTCTCTGAGCCGGAAAACTATGGAAAGGCAAGCTGCGCAGTTTAGCACTCACAATCGAAAACCCAAGCTGTGCCACCAAGCCAGGATGCAAGAGCTTAAGCATGTGCTGCAGACAAATCTTGTATCAGAACCGTGATCATTGGCAACGCATAAGCAAAGCAAAGCAAGCAAGCAAGCAAGCAAGCAAGCAAAGCTGGCAGAAACTGAAAACCAGGAATGTGCTAAACAACAAGAACTTGCCACCGAGCAACACTTTCAAAGCGCTTTGCACCTTTTGGCGGGGTTTGGCCAGACGGAAGTCCTGATCCATCTGCAGGAACTTCCGGATATCCCGCTGGGCCTGCGGGCGTAGACCCCAACCAAGGCGGAGTTCACACCTCTCCCATTGGTGTTCAACCAGTGGGTGTGTCATGTTTCCGGTTGGACCCTCCAAGATGTGGGCTATGGTTTCCTGTTGTGTTGTTTCCTTTTGAAAGCATCCAAAAAAGGGGTGCCCTCATGAGAAGAACACACCCATGTTGGTGTTTCTAGTCTCAGGGGGTCAGGGCACAAACATGGCACATGTGTTTGGTCCATGTTGTCCTAGTTTGCAAGGGTCCAAAGTCATGAACATTGCAAATTCAGACTGCAGGAAAAAATGCTTCCTGTGGTCCGCAATGTGTAATTTGGGTCCGCAATGAGAGAAACATGGTTCCCCAAAAGGCAAAAGGAACCAATAAGTGGAAACCAGGCCAATGCTCTAGCTCTGGATCTCGGACCTCGGAACCCTATTATGTTTTTTCCTGAAACAGGTTGAGGAGCAAAACGCCAGGGTGAACCTGGATTCCCCCACTGTGCTAGCTCCAACCTTTGCTCCGGAGGTGGCTTTCGGGGGAAGAGGGGCTGCCAAGAGGAAGGTGCAGCCCAGGCAAGCCGATGTCTGCCAGATGCGCGCATTGTGCCCGGCAAGCTCAAGCAGAGGTAGCCAGAACATCCAACAAAACCGCTAGACCCAGCCAGGAATCAGAAATGCGAAAAAGCAAGAGGGACAAAAAAAAAAGAAAACAAAAGGGTTTACATAAGTTTGTGAGAAGCCTTCCTTCAAGGCCCCTTGGCATCCTTCTCCAACCATCCAGCATTCCGACCACTCAGGCCGCCGGCTTCCACGCCCCGGATTTGTAACCGGTCCTACTAAGTGAGGGTGTTCCTCTCCAAAAGCGATGAATCCCCACTAAACCCAAAAACATGCACCCCTGTCAATCGGACGGGATTCTTAATCCCGGTTCAACATACAGAGATGTCGGTCAAAGACTTTCCAGAGCTCGCAGTTGCCTTCCCACGCCCGGTTTTGCGACACAACCCTCTCCGAAAGAGGGCGATTGTGTCACGAAAAACAAGCTCCGCTGCCTGTGCCAGGATGGCATCAGCTCCTTTGGCCTGGCAAAAGGTCGAGTGTGTTTAGAACAAAGGAAATCTACTGAGTCCCCTGTTTCGTGTGCACGCTTTAGCGATTCCTTCCCACGTGGACCATAGACTTCCGGTTTGTTTTACCAAGACTCACACGTCACCCAGAGTATCTGCAGATTCAGGCAAGAACAAATGCAAACAAACATCCTGGAGAGCTCTTGCAAAACCAAAGCAGCCCCCACCCTAGACCCTCCCACCAAAAAAACGAAACAAAAAGCGCCGGAGCCACCACGTGATCTGCGTAGTCATAGGCAGCTGTTGCTCTCCTGGTGGCGTAACGAGAACTTGTTCTGGGCGTCGTCAAGGATTGTTCCAAGGACGAGACACCCCTGAAATACTGCCGCGAAGGGACTTTTAAGAAAAAAAAAGCAAAAAGGGGCCTTGCGAGCCATGGTCTCGGCGCCTTGCGCGAAGCATGGCATGCGCCCGCAATTCGCTCTACAGGAGTTTACGAGAAACAAACAGGGCCAAGTCAAGGGTAAGAATGGTCTAGTCTAAAGGCACCGGTCAGCCTTCATCCCCTTCGCTTGGCATGGTGCTAGTCTGGTTCCAACTCTTTGCCAATCGGCCAAGAGCACCCACTCGCGTCATCGAATCTCGCCTGAAGTAGGCCTTGGCATTGCTGGGGTTGGCGTCAATGGCCAAGCTGCACCGCTGGATGGCCTAGAGCCATTTTACGAGAAAACTCAGAGCCGGATGGCTAAACTTGCTGGTGCGACAGGTAGTGAATGACCGAGTTCGTGTGTTGGGAATGAACCGTTTGGGGATTCCCAAGTAAAGGAAACCATAGGAAATGGCTTGTAGAGGTCACTGTTGAAAACCAGCACAAAAGGGATGAAAACCGGAGATGTCGGCAGCCTCAGGCAACATGTTTCCCGGACTTTTGGGCAAGCTCCTCCACTGGTTCACTTACCATATGAGGATCAATCCCAGTTTCAGCCCGAAGGCAAATGGCAAGTCCCTCCAGACTTGGCAAACCCAAGTCTGGGCCCTAGATTACGCCTTTTGGGCTTCAATCGCCGCTCCCCTCCCACGCTTTCATGCCGGCTTTCCGCCTTGGAGAGTTGCCGGATGGAGGGATCCAAGTACCTGACGCCCCAACCGCCCGCGATTGCCAGCGAAACCACCCAGCTTCCGAATGGGCCAAGGCCCGGTTTCTCTTTGGCGGATCTCTGAAAAGCATGGAGGGTATGGCTGCCCTAGCCCGCGAGTCACACTTGTCCTTCGTGCTCGAACCCCTGAATAGGCTGGTTTTCAAGGCCCCAGTGAAAACCAGGGCATTGTGCCAGCCAGCATTCCATGATCCAGGTCGGAGCTTCCCCTCGGCCGTCACTTCAAGTCTCCATACACTCGAATCCGAACAAGGGCCTCAGGTCCCAAGGATTTCACAGGCAACTTGTCCCATGCAAGCTAACAGGTTCCATGGGCAGGCAAAGCAATTTACAAGGAACCATGAACACAACCTGATGGCTTGTCTTTATTGAACCCCCCGGTTGGCTGGCGAGAAATCAAAAGGAAATACAGAAGCCCGTTTTGGGGGTCCCCTGAAAGACACACACACGCACACGCACACGCACACGCACACGCACACGCACACGCACACGCACACGCACACGCACACGCACACGCACACGCACACGCACACGCACACACACACACACACACACACACACACACACACACACACACACACACACATTCATGTCTGTGAATACATTCGTGGCGCCCACTCTGCCACTTGCACCTCGATCCCTTTCCCCCGTACAATCCCACCCCAGCCCCGACACGATTTGTCACGGCGCGCATCTGCGCTGCGTTGGCCGCAAGGATGCTCAGAAGCTCCCGGCCCTCCTGGTCCTGACTCTCAAAGGCCTGGCCGCTGATTCGACTCGACTCGAGTCTTCCATTTGCGAATATGTCCACTGGAAAAAAACAGAAAATATGTCCAGTGATGGATTCCCTTGAAAACCAAGAGGGGAAAACAAAACATGTTCTGAAGCACATGGATTGCAAAGGGCCGAATCCAGCTGCATACTCTGGGGCACCTATGGAACATCTCCGAATGTCCATGGCTGGTCGTCGCACTTTTCATGGCTGATTCTTGTCAATCAGAACCACATCTGTGTATTTCGTCTGCATTCAAGTAACATCCTCCACTTCATCCTCTAAATGGTGGCTGAAAGGGAAACCACCCCCCAAAAGCAATGTTGAGAATCTCTTCGGGAACCCAGTCATGTGGTGTGTGTATTGCCTTGAGGCCCTCGTCATCAAGCTCGTAATTCAGGAGGCCTGCGGCTCCCTGCCCCCCTGCTCCCCTGCCCTCCAGAAAGGTTTTCAGACTTCGATCCTAGGCGTCCTGTATCGTCCTTTTGGGGATGGCACTGGTAGATGGTTCAACCAGTACGTTGACCAGGGTCCGCTACTTTCAACTAACCAAAGCGGACACCTATGCCTTGGATCAGAGCCCACCCTTTCCCAGAAGGTTCTAAGAACGTTTCTTTCGGGGGCTGTTGGTGGGTTCCCAAAACACGCATAAAAATGGCAGGTGTAAGGAGAGGATGCCTGCATGGACTGCTTCAGCATCACGACCGCTTATTGTTTTACCTTTCAATGGGTTGTAGGATGATACACGAATCGTCTTTTGGTGCTAGCTGGAACCCATTGATTAGAACTCGTATAGGGTCCCCTGAATTGCTGCTCATGCCCGTCTCACTTCGAGACTGTCTTCCAAAATTGCAACGGGCCCACACTATGTGAAACGGAGAGAGAATGAAGTGCAGAGGGCACGAGAAGGTCAGCGCACGCAGTGCAACTGCCTGGCAAGAAGATAGTCGACTGGCCTAAGAGATGATGCCCGGGCCAAATAGCAAAATGATAAAAGGGAAGAGCAAGCCAAAAGAAGCAGGGAAGGCCGTCTGGGACAGGTGTGAGGGCTTGACCGCAGTGCAGAATGTCTGCATCTCATTCCACTTTCATTGCAAGCCGAAGCTTCAGCAAAGTCAGCTTAGCATCCGGAATCCAGGATGCACAGCCTGCTCAATTGAATAAGACATTGAGGCCAGATCTAGGCTTCAATCGCAACGATATGCTTGTGTGAATAACAAAAATAACAAAGACCTTGCGATGATCTCTCTTCAAAGTGTTGTTGTTGCAGAAAGCCATACTTGGTCACGCGCGAAAGATCTGAAGACAGCTTGCTGGCAGAACCAACAAGGAAAATGCGCTCCGCCCATTGACATCTTCCAAACCCAAAGAGGATGGCAAGATTGGGTTGTCTTTTCCAGCCTTGGGCAGACATACTTGGGCAGATGGAGCAGAGGCTCCACATCTGACTATCCGACCATCCGCCCATCCCGTGTGCCGCGAGTCCTAGCATGCGAATGCCCTTCTCATACTTCTGCAAGGCCTGAGCTTGCCGGCCGGCAAGAATCAGAAGCAACTGGCGAGGAGATCGAGGGGCAAGGGAGACCACCACGCAGAACAGAAAGACAACAAAGGCAACTCATAGTTGCGAAGAGGGCGTGAGACCAAAGAAGGAAGCCCGGTACCCCTTGTTGTTGAAGACGGGCCTCTTTGGTTCCGCATACACATATGTACAATACATATTATGTGTGTATATATATATGTATAGAGAGAGAGAGAGAGAAACTTTCGAAGAAAATTCATATGCGTAACAGCCACACTGATGGGACACCCCCGCGACAGGTGGTCTTTGAACCAAGGCAAGGCATCATTGAAGAGGGAATCATGCTTTGGCAAATCTGGCCCGAGAAGGCCTGGGTTCCGAGCCTCACTCTTCTTGCCCTCCTTGGCGAGGTCGTTCCCCTCTTCCTGCATGCTTTCGCGCTTTCGCGAACTGAGACATCGCCCAGTGTTGCAAATGCAAGGAACAGCCAGGTTCAACACAAATATTGTCTCCCTTACACATAATCCCAAGGATACCCCCCCCAGAAAGGCAAGTGTTGTGCGGATGTGCGGGCTCTGTGTTGCTTTCCGTGTGTACCTTGTGTCACGTTCAAATGCTAGCGACGTTCTTTCAAGCCCCTGAAATTGACACAGAAGAATGCACACTTCCCTGCTGAAGGGGCAAAACCCAAAAACGACGTGTGCATCAAGGTCAGCACAAGTTAGAAGCGAAACCCGACTTGAAATACCAGATCCAGCTTAAAAAACCCAAGATTGGAACACATTGAGCCACGTTTGCTCTTGTTCTTGCAAATTCAGATGCTCAAATTCTTGCTCTTTCGAACGGGTCTACATATTCCTCTTTCGAAGTAGCTCACCACCCATGCGAGCGCCGCGTCCTTCAGGGCTTTGGCCTGAGAGCGATAGCTCTGCGACAGCCGCCCACCCAACCAGCCCTTGGCCCCATCCTCACGGGCAGACGTTGCCATCCCAGTTGCCATGCTGCTGGTTCGCAGGCCTATCACCCTCAGTACCCCATGGTGAGGGCCCCATCAGCGCCCAAAGGCAACTCCTTCGCTCAAACAGGCGCCTGCGCACGCTTCGACTCGGGCGCCACAGCCTCCGAACAGCGGGAGCTCTGGATTCGCAAAAGTGGCTAGTTCAATTTGGTGGCAGTGACATGCATAGCGAGGCTTTGTAGGCTTTGGTTAGGGAGATCCCGTGGGATGCGGGGCCCCGTTGTGGCAGGCGGCGCCCAAAAGATAGGTCTGCGTCAAAAGTGGTGACCCTCAGGGGGGTGTATTTAAACCTTAATGGGGTGTAAATGATACACCAGACATGGAGCACATCTCCTCAAGGCCGGGAGAGAAAGCAGATTGGGGGAAGGGAGAAAAGAAGCAAGGATGTAAGATGGTGTCCACTACCCCCAAACCACTGCTCCAGGGATTGAGTGGGATTTACAGCCACTACATAGCCACCATCTAAAGGGTATACAACCCAATGTAATGTGGGGGTAGTGGTTTGGGGGGTAGTGGAACCCATCTTTAACGGAGAGACAGCATGAGCGGGGAAGGCTGCTGAACTGACCTCCCGAAGACATGCCTCGGGCTGCCAACACCGCAACGTTCCAGCCATTCCCCGCTTCCCAGCCTGAAGCCAACAGGGGGAATGATTGCCGATTTCTACACCACAGGGACGGGCTTTAAGCAAACAAGCACACTGCCAGCAATGGCACCTCCGGAGACAAAGCAGAACACGTGGCTCCATGCCTCACTGGACTTCCGGCAAAAAACAAAAACACGCGCCTGCCACGCCCCCCCCACAAAAAGTCCGATTCGCTACTCACGTTCACATCAAGTCGAGCCAAGCAGTTCTGACCGGGCCAAGCTTTTCCACCCAAGGAACGGCTGGGCTTAGTCACGCCTGCAGCATTGCACCATGCAGAGCGGATAGCGTGAGCTTCTCTCAGGTTCACGGGTCGATGCCCAAAACGTTCTTCCCGAGCCATGAGGGCGGGGGTCTTTTTTGAGGTACCTTTCTTTTGTAGGTGTTAAAGGCAAACCAAAAGGAACACCATCTTTTTGGGGTTCCCGGAAAAACATAACAAAAAGAAAAAAATACACCCATTTGATGTTCTTGAGTCGTGTTAGTTGCATGCCCGCAAAAAAGGCCAATCGAGGCAAATCGGGCTGCACGAGAGCCGCGCCCTTGAGGCTGAAGTTTGCGGGGGCCCAGCCCACTTGTTGCTGTCTTCACGGTGGCGGGGATGAGAGTCTTGCGTTCTTGGCGGTTGTCTATGTTGTTTCCCAAAGCCTGACAGACCGTAGCCTTCTTCTCTTTTTCTCTTTTTTTCGGGGGGGGGGGGGGGGTGCTGGGGGGGGGTAGTATAAACTTCTATGATCCATGGAAAGAATATGTTTCCCCTAGACTTGTATCCGTCTTGAAGCCATCCTCTGGGTGTGTTGTCGGCTCAGCTCCCATGGGGCAAATGGTGTGCTGAGCAAAAGCTGCGGCAAGAAGCTGGCGCCGGCTTCACTGAAACTCATGTTGGGTGCCCGCCCTTGAGCACATTCTCCAGGATCTTCAAGTGAACAAAGCTTCTCATATTATCATACTATTTGCCTATACATCGGTTGTCTTTTGGCCTGGCGGAATGGTTGTGGTTTCAATGGCTAAAGTGTATCTTGCAAGGAGCTCTGCCGAAGCGTGAATCTACATATTGGCAAAATGGAACTGTCTGGCTGCAAACAGACCAGGCTCTTTCTCAGCGCCTCAGTGGGGAATGCTCAAACATCGGTAAAGAAAAACCGCCGAGGAGGTGCCTAGCCAAGTTTCAGACCTAGCCGACCCGCTGTCCATCCAAGAAATCCTTTGCCACGGCTTACTGCCCTTCAGATTGATGGGGACAATGCCAGCCTCATCTACTGCCGAGATCCAAAACGCTTGGGGATTTGAGTGCTTGAAGTCCTGAACAGAAATCCCTGCCCATGAAAAAAGACATGTCGTGGTTTGTGCCAAGCAATTACCGTTCGCCACATACGGTGTCTCAAATGTGGCACTGACTACAAATGAGCCATGGTCGAAATACGCGCCCCATCTTGAAGAGCTTGTAGCTTTTGCGCAAAGCTTTGCACGTTTCTCCAAATACCCTAAAATGATTGGTTCCCTGCGGGTTTCCCTTTAGCCAACCAAAAGGGGGTCCATTCCCAAATGACTTGGCTGTCCGCTCGCTTAAAAGCAGCCCTCAGGGCACCGCTGGCCATCCTGCGCAAAAAAGCGGAATCGGTTCTCCCGCAGGTAGCGCAGATGCGCCAGGGCGCGCCTGCACGAAAGAAACGAGGACCCTCAAAAGTGACAGCGGGTATCCATGAATAGCTGTGTGTGTGTGTATAAGCATATCTATTTACGCATATGTGTGTATGGAGACCTGCATATGTATATACATATATTGGAAGTGTTGGTCACGGGGATGTGTTTCGGGGATATGTCTCGGGTAAATCGAGCGTGCCTCCCAGTCTTGTGCCTTTGGCTGGGGTTTTGAGAAAGGCCCAAGTTATCTATTTACGCATCCATTTGTCCTTCTGTGTATTTACAGAAACCAATGTCCCAAGCCCAGAATCTAAGAATATACTATACATATTACACTAAACGGTCTGGTTCGTTTTGATGAAGTCAACCAGCTGCCGCACATCCGAGCCAACTATTGGATCGAAACTGGACTGCTTTGTGATCAACCATCCTGGCACGTGAAAGTGGAGAAAGATATGATATCAATGAAGACCTGTGATGAAACAAAATGACTTCGAAGAACACCATGGCTTTTAAAACAACCTACTGCAAGGATGTACCACCTGGATGTAGGGTCGAAGTCGACAGGCCGAATCATCAGGTTTCAGCGCAATCCGAACAAGCGCGCCAACAAGATACGCACATTGGGTCAACAACTCACTGGTGGTTGCCCGCAGGCGCTTGTCAAAGGACATCAGAAAGCCTGGTGGAAGAATTGAGAGGCGGCATCAACTTGTGACGCCGAAACGCAAAACAACAGAAACCCTCTGCTTTTGACCATGCTTCTGGTTAAGCTTCTTTGATTTCATTTCATTTCATTTGATTAGCACCAAGCGCGGCACCAATCCAGCAGGAAGAGCGGCAGAAAGACGATCACCTTAGGCCCGGAGGTGACACCAGGGGAACTACTGTGGGCACCGCGGGGGAGGGGGCAGGAGCGCGGAGCCCACTCAAGACACAGTATGCCTGCACAACCAGCCTGCTCTCCCAATAACAAAACACATTGAAACCAACCGCTCTTTCTGGCTCAACGACGAGTGGGAGAAATGTTCCCCAAGTCACCACAAGTGTCTCAAGGATGAGAAGCCGCATGCCAGGCTACAATCCCTTTCCAAGGAGGTTCTGGATCGTGGCAAAACGATTTCGAGCCATTGCCGGACTTCGAATCAAACTTGTTCGTCCTTTCCTGTGCTGAGACTTGATCTGAGTGCCCTCTCATGGCAAAGGGAAATCAACAAGCGGGCCGTCTTTTTGATGAGCCCATCCAATCGACTCTAGATGTCACATGTCCGACCACTTGGATATGATCAACCCTGGTATCAAACAAGCAATCCAGTCTCGCCCCTGTATAACCTAGTTTCAGCCTGAGAACTCATAAACACGCAAGCCAAACTCGCTGGACTCACATGTCGGACATGTCATGGCCGAATGGAGGGTTTGCTCGTGCAACCCCAGAGCTCGGCCGGAGCAAAACACCCGGGCGCCGGGCCCAAAACAACGGGAAGCCGACAGCCTCCTCGGACCAGCTCCAAACCCCACCGCCTGGCAAGCGGCTGGAGGTGATTTGCACACGAACCAAGGAGTTTGGGTCACCCATGGTGTAAACCCCACATCAAGGTCCTTTAGTCAAAATCGCTCGGCATTAAAATGGTGCAAACCAATGAACAGAATTTAAAGGGCGCATGTCCGCACCCATATATGGTTGTCCCTTACCTTCATCTACCCAGGTTTGATTTTGGCTCAGTTGGAGGTCATGCAATCTCCGAGTCCCAGCCTCCGGGATAAGCAAGACGGCAATACCTGGAGCATGCGACTTGGGGCAAGCCATCCCTTCCAAGCGTGAGCCAAGAAGCAAATATTGCAAAAGCGGACATCCAAAAAAAAACAACCGGTCGCACATTCTATTTCGTGTATGTATGTGTGTATATACATATATATATATAATTAATATGTACACTATGTGTATGCGTGTGTGTCTGTGTGTGTACGTGCCTGTGTGTGTGTGTGTCTGTGTGTGTAGGTCTCTACAGGTATGTGTAGATATTTGTAAGTGGGTGTAGGTGTGCGTAGGTGTGTTGGGGTGTTGTCTGTTTGCGTGTGTGGGTTTGCAAGTGTGTGTGTGTGGTGTGTGTCTGTTTGTGTGTTTGTTTGAGTGTGGTTGTTTGTTGGTGTGGGTGTGCGTGCGCGTGTGCGTGCGTGTGCGTGTGCGTGTGCATGTGCGTGTGCGTGCGACTGCGCGTGCGCGTACGCGTGCGGGTGTGGGTGCGCGTGCGCGTGCGCGTGCGCGTGCGCGTGCGCTTGTGCGTGTGCGCTTGTGCGCGTGCGTGTGCGTGTGCGCGTGTGCGCGTGTGCGTGTGCGCGTGTGCGTGTGCGTGTGCGTGTGC